>JAQFYT010002684.1:0-12263 GCA_034694925.1 Ceratophysella denticulata
CTCGCGCACTCTGGCGAGCTCGCAATTTCCGCCTCCGGCGAAACCAATTCAATTTTTTGAGTTAGCCACCCTGTATAATAATTCTAAATTGCGGAGATGAATTTGCCCATATAGGGTACAGTAGGCACATCCAGTTAACAATATTATGTAGTCTAGTCCGCTAGAGAGCTGAGCAGCGATCAGCGATAATGGGAGAGTGGCCGTCGTGCTTTCACTTTGGAAATTATGTACCTACAAGCAACAAGGCAGAAGGTAATGTATCTGTGAGGCAGAGCAACAGATATTCGCTATCCGAGAAAATGTACCCAGGCACCAGGTACATATGTACAGCTTGGGCTGAAGAAAGAAAGGCGGATTCTGTGAATTTCTTTGATTTTAGATTTTAGCATATAAGCAAACCATAGGCTTTTCTGTAAGATAGTTGATAATGTAATCTGCTAAAAGTACAGAACTAGTGACTAGCATTAGCAGCAGTAGGTAGCATATTCTAGCATATTATGTATTATTTTATTTAGTCATCATCAAATCAACTGCCATCCCGACGTACTCAGTTCGTAGCTAGCAAAGAATAGTCTTCAAAGCCAAACGAAGAACATAATATGTACATAAGTTTGCACATTAGACATAAAAAAAACATAAGAGAGTAGATAAAAATAAAGATAAAAAAATAAAGATATTTATCTTATATAAGAGAGTAGTGTATAGGTACTTGAAGAAGATACCTACCTAATAGTTTTGTGCCAAATTCGATTCGTTTTGTTTATTTAGGTATACCATCTATATACTACAGTACATCCAAGTCTGTTTCATTTTGGAGCTATGTACAAGCTATGACATGAGCTGTTTCAGGAAGGTCGTCAGTCCCATAATGTGATGTTGATCAAGCTATGTTTGACGCATTATTAGTTCCAATTTAGCTGGTCAATATTATACGTGGACTTAGCCTGTTAGCTACTGCCTAAACATTGAAATTCAAAGTGTTGTCTTCCCTTTCCTCATGTACGTCATTGGTGGCACTACTACCCATTTGTTGTAGGTTGTAGTCAGTGTACCTCGACGCACGTCATTCAATGACATGACACGATTTGTGCAGACATTATACAAAGCACGAATTACCAGACAGTACAGCTGATTCGACGTGATCTACCTGAAGAACAATTCTTGAATTAATTAAAGTGTTCAGTCAGGTCGAGAGTTTTACTAGTTCGAGTCAGTTGTCAGTGTTTGGATTCGGAGCGAACTCAACTAATTGTGAGTAGTACTGTTTGAATAAGTCACCGATTCGACAGACAGAGCAGCAGGTGGGTTATTGTTATTATTATTTTGTATATTCAATATTGTGATCGGGTGAGTATCGTGTCGCGTTTACATGTTAACGATTTCTAATAACCATATAACTTTGGTTAGGTTATGTTCTAAAATGTCAGAGGTTACATTTTTTCAGATATAGAACCTAACGTCAAACGTAACAAACTTATAATATTAAAATACTAAACAGGCCAGACCTTAAACGGAGACTGGTACCGTACCGTTGCATGACGTACGGAAATGTCAAATGTCCTATAGTCCTATGTCATGTATGAATCGTGTTCCGTGTTTGTTCCTAGGTACAATCCTTATTTACCTCGGATTTTAGATTCCTAATTGTGCTTTGCACGAAGGTTGAGGGTACTGGTTCCGCCGTTTTTGTTCTGGCGTCTAAAAGCACAACGATGAACGATAATATTGTGTACCTATCAGCATCATTCATTCAATTATATTATACCTTACGATGACATGAGAATGAGAGTGAATAATTAAAAACAATAGACAAGCTGCGAATGCGAACATTAAAAGGGTAGATAAAGTATTAGATTGCGTGCTGCTATTCTCTTACCACTACGTGACGCTACGCTTATAAACAACTGCATTTACGACGTGTACGTGTCTGTTCTATGTACGGTAATTTTATATTTATGCTACTCTACTATTGCCATTATCTATCAGAAGCAGATTGCAATAACCAAATTCAGTTTCTATCGTCCCTCTGCAGGATTAGAATTCGCACTGATTAAAAAACTGTGAACTATTTACGAGACATTAGTAGTCAATAGGTAAACTTACGTGCTGGTTTGATATTACTGGCGCTACGCTAGACACTTCCTGAAATATTCGTACTCACACTAACACGCAGCAACCGCTTATTTTTTTAATTGCAGACCAAGGCGTAAAAACATGGATCAAAAATTCGACCCTGGAACAGCCATGGCGGCAACTTCTACCGTCGAAGTCTCAATTTCATGCCGGTAAGGAATTGCCGATCCCACTATTGTAACTGCTGCATCATTCTAATGTTATTGAAGAATAAACGCATCAATAAGTAATGACATGCGAAGGTAGGTGAACAAATTGTGTCCTTTATTTTAAAATGGTTTTAAATTTTATACAGAAATCTTCTAGACAAGGATATCCTGTCAAAATCGGATCCAATGTGTGTTGTGTACCATAAACCAAGAGGTTCATATCACTGGGTTGAGTTCATGAGGACAGAAACGATACAAGACAATCTGAATCCTGATTTTGCAGCTAAGGTACTTACTGACGAATTGATAATAACTAGCCATACTAAATGTACTACATAGGTACATGTAGGTATGTGCTTGCTTTGAAAATAAACGGATTTCTATTACGATTTCTTCACATTTGCAGGTTACGATGGAATATCGGTTCGAGGAACAGCAGTCAATGAGATTTGAGGTGTATGACATAGACAAACCAGAAGCTAAACTCTCGGATCAAGACTTCCTGGGTTTCGTGGAATGTACTTTGGTGAATAACATTGAATATATTTACATTATATCTTAACGTCATCCTGTAGAGTCCGTTTAATTATTCAGAATTTCTTATATTCAGGCTCAAATTGTCTCAGCTGGTTCGGAAGCTTTTACACTTCCGCTCAATCAGACCATATACTTACCAAGTTCTCCTAGGGTCGGAGGAGGTGGGGACAAGTTTGCAGGTTCAATTATTCTATTAGCTGAGGAACTGGCTTCCTTGAAAGATGAGGTTAGTTTTAATCCTCAACAATTCATTCATATTTTATATATTAATGATTGCGTAATGTAGTATTGTATTCCATATATTTTGTCATATCTAATTTATCAGGTGACACTGAAACTCGCTGGCAGTTCCATGGGCAGCAAGACACTTTGTTTCATCCCGCCAAGGATTTACTATGTCCTGTCTAAAGTGAACGAGGCTGGAAAGTACGTCGTTGTGAGTAGGAGTGCGAGCGTATCGGGAACGGATCCGAACTGGGTTCCGGTCACGTTGTCCATGCGAAGCCTTTGCAATGGTGACAAGGAGCGTGGATTGAAAGTGGAGTGCTTTCAGGAAAAAATGGGCGGAAGTCACAAGTCACTTGGCTACTGCTTCACCACACTCAATGCAATGGTCTCATTCGGAACCGGCGGAATCAAGCTCCTCTCACCCCATGATGGCAAAGTACGCATATCTGACTGTTTCACATTCAAGTTTTAGTTTTGATCCCTAATTTTATTATAATAACTCATTTTCTATTTTGATTCAAATTCAAAAATTGCAGGAAATAAGCTCGGTGCTGCTTGTCCTCTCCTGTAAAATATCTCCAATCTACACGTTTGTGGACTATATCCAGAATGGAACACAGATCCATTGCTGTTTTGCAGTGGACTTTACATGTAAGTAAATATTTGCTTTCGTGATTTTCCAAGCAATCACTGATTTGTCATCATTAATTAGCCTCTGTTTCATTTAGCTTCAAACGGAGACCCAAATGACCCGAACTCCCTTCATCACTTTTCTCCAAGTGCCAATCGCCCAAATCCTTATGAGCAAGCTGTTTCTTCAGTCGGAGAAATCATTCAAGACTACGACACAACCAAAATGTTCCCAGTTTACGGATTCGGAGCTAGAATACCACCTAATGGGGCTGTTTCCCATAATTTCTTTGTTACTCTCACTGACTCACCCTACTGCTTCGGAATCCATGGTGTTCTTGAAGGATACAGGTAAGCACAGTGAATGTTATATTTAAACGCAATTCGTTGAAATAGCTCGATATCGGTACATTTGTGACACAATATTTTTTTAATGACGCAGAAACTGTATCCGTCAAATTCAGCTATACGGGCCAACCAATTTTGCTCCTGTCATAAAACACGTTGCAGATCTGGCATCACAGAATCAAAATGGAGAGCGCTACTTCGTTCTACTCATCATTACGGATGGAGTCATCACGGACATGCCGCAAACCAAACAGGTTCGTTACAAGCAAGTGTACAGTGACATTTGTTATTCTGCGACCTAAATTTAAAATATTTCAATAGGCCATCGTGAATGCATCAACCCTCCCCATGTCAATAATTATCGTGGGAGTCGGAGGAGCGGACTTTGAAGCCATGGAAGAGCTGGACGGTGACTCGGTCCGGATTTCCTTCAACGGAAGACAAGCGGCTCGAGACATTGTACAATTCGTGCCCTACCGGGATGCCTACTCTTGGATGGCATCCACAGTTGGACCAGGGACCCACGGCATTCCGCAACAACAGCCACAACCCGGATGGGGATCCAACAACGCCCAGCAGCAGAGCGATGCCACTCACAGAATGGCCCAAGTCAAACTTGCGCAGGAAGTCCTTGCCGAGATTCCTGACCAACTCACGGGTTATATGAAGAGCCAGGGTATCTTTCCGAAGAAGCCGGGTTCTGCTCAATCCCGTAATTCAGCCTCTCGCTTTACACACTAATTACAATACATGACCTGACCTGACCTACTCCTGCATTGCATCCTATTGACAGTACATATTGGATGAAACTGCCTCTCGAACTGTTAAACTTATTGCTTTTTGACGAGATTACTCAAACGCTGCTCCCAGGATCAAATGGTTCTAGGAAGTCGAGAATATTACATACATCCGAAATTATGCAAATCAATTGATATTGAAAAATTGGTGTTCTACTAAATAATTGTGCTGCTTTTGACTTCCTTAGTTTTGAAATTATGTAAAAATTTTTATTGTACTATTTAAAACGTGAGGTGTTGTGGTTAGAGATTTGTTAAGCCTTTGTACTCTATAGTGCTTCTAATATTCGATGTTCAATTTCAATATTCAATATAATTATGTATTACTATATTTATCCTTGACTTCAAAGTGCTTTACTTCCCATCTTTCTACCAAACACGGTTGCCAAATAATTAACCTTAAGATTAACCTGAAAGTAATCAATTACTTGTATTCGCTATCAAAGCCGCGCTTGTTCATGCGTGGTGATTCAATTCATGTTACATATTGTCACCTCTATAATGATACTAATGCTTATTTTGATACAATAATCGATGTGCTTCTTCTGAGATTACCATTTAATCTTCTTACAGTGCTTCATTGTAAATTCTGTAGTTAGGAACTTTTACTTAACTTAAGGTGAAGAATAAGGGGTCGATGCAGGTGACCAAATTATTTACATATGCAAATCCTTACCTAAATATTTTGTGTGAGATTATTGTACTTCATTTGTTTTTATTTATTGTATATTGATTACAAGACTATAACTATACCTTCAAAAACTACAGAATGATTTTTTTTTTAAATTTTTTTTTTGAGTGCAGATATAATTTTATTTTGACGTCTTGAACTCAGTTGATCAGCATTATAATATTTGATATGTTCAAGTATAGGTGTTATCGTGAGGAGGTATAATTCATTATGAAGGTTAGTCAATTAACTACTATAAACTAATACTGGAATCTGCAACTTAAAACTATTTATAATTTATGTAAGTACTACTACTAATTAATTGAGTTTCAGAGTTCATTATGTAATGGTCAGAGTCTCTATGTGGTCAGATCAGTTTAGTTTAGAAATTCGGCTCGAAAATCAAATCGGCTTCGTCAAGTAAATCGTTTGCATTCGGAAAACGCTCCAACAAATTAACCTCTCCGGTGATGAAGGCGGCATGATACAGTTGTGTCTTTTGAATTTGAATGAATGGCATGAAGTACGAGATCAGTCTGCCTGGAGCTGGGTCATCATCACCATCACCAGCCATGTTTTGGAGATCATGGATGAGCCGCAAACAGAATGACTTATTCAACTTCTCGTCCCGTCCGTGCAATGTCTGTGTTACAATTTTAGACGGATATTTAAGTTTCGCCTTCGCCACTTCAACTTGGACCAATTGGCATTTTAGAATTCGAACGATGACATGCTACGTTATGGTGACTCGTGCCCATTGAAATTCATAGGCTAAAAAAGTCCTGTGAAGTTCCAGCAACCAAATATTGATTGTATGGCATAAGATGTCTACTACTGATATTAAACATGGAAATTCAAATCTGAAAAATAATTATGTTATGTCTATGTTATATTAATATTTACTATAAGAACTGCGAATATTTTTTTATTAGTTTTCACCATCAGTCCTGAGTTTGGAATCAAGTCTTATTATATAAGAAATTAATTTAAATCAGTTGGCGAATAAATTACCCCATACTTTTACTTCTTGTTCCATGTTCCATGCCCTGTTTTTGAGTAAATCCAACATATGAATATGAAACGGCCGTTGTGAATTATTTGCACAAAATATCGACCGAGGAATTCCAGGAAGAACGTACTACACAGTGCACAGGGTATCTCGAAATATTTCGACGTGTTTTAACTCATGTGAAATGGTATTAGGATATGTTGTAGATATACCAAATTAAAGGTTGTTTCATTAAGGTACACAGGGTGCAATAGCATGTTATAATCCACTGCAAGGGACAGACAGACTGCTGTACAGCTCCGAAGAGATTTGTCTGACTTTCTCTGACCTTTCCCCTCACCGTGCGACACCGGATTCCTATAGTGAAGTGAATTACGCACAGGAAAATTTAGATAATGGTTTTCATGCTGAATATGAGATTCTAGTTCATGGCTATAGCCATGTAGCAGCTAGTATTGAACGAGAGAAATCGCAATTTTTATGCAAAATATTATTGTTCCATTTGGTTGCTAAATATGAAAGACTAATATTTTGAGGTACCCTGTACCGTAAGTACACGAAAGTTGCGTTGTTCACTAACTCCTAGGTTCCATGGTAGCGTAATGAGCTTGGGAACAGAAGCAGAAGTTGTTGTTTGAAGGCGGAAAGTTTTTAGGGTAAAATGAATAAAATGAGAACTCCCGAGAGATGAGATTTTTCGTAGGCTGAAGCTGAATAATATAATTTAATGTGTCTCTATAGAGTTTGGCCTGCTGACTCCGTGTGGGTTGGAAGAAGAGTGAAATTGAAATGCAAATTGAAATCAGAAGTTTTCTGGGGATCCTGAAGCCTTAGGCCAGCATTCACATTTGCTAACCCTAATTCCCATTTCAAACACTTTCACCCAGCATAGTACACATACGAAAATAGCTTTCTCCTCAGCCCTCACATACTCTTTTGCTACATACATGATACATGTCAATGTTGCACTCCACATCCTTCTCTGGTGCGTCTATCTATCTACTGTTGCTGCTTCGTGAAGGCCGCACAAACGATTTGTGAAGCCTCGTACGTAATCTCCGTTTCAGCCGGGGGCTTTAGGAATCCCAAACAGGTACCCGCACTAATAATGTTTTCTCTTTTTAAATTAACGAGAGTTGATATAACCTAGACTTAAAAGCCATAAATGATTTCACTCCTGCTGTTTCTGATGCCCCGCAGACTAACAAAAAAGTCAATATAACTTCGCTCTAAAAATCATGGAAAAGTATGCTATCGAGTTTGTTCGTATTTTATTCGAAAGCTTGAAATTTCATTCGAATTTCTCAAATTAAACTCCTGCCGACCGAATAATAGAATTCGGATCGAAATATTAACACCGAATTTCGAATACATTCTTTCACGCTGTTATTTCACAGAATTAATTCTCAAAGAGTAAGTTACATAGGGCATAGGGTTACCAATTAATCACTTTCACCGGCCAGGGCAGTATTCGCTCCGTAGATTGTACACGTGGTAAAAGATATTCAAAGCGATACAAGATTAGGGGATATGTATAATTGGTTCGTTTACTGGTCGCATGGTCACTTAGCGGTCTCGTATAATTGGATTGTGTTTAAAAGCTAACTATTACGGTTTCAATTCCCGCAATAACTTATATATACTTTGTGCGTGTTATTGTACGCAAAAAATATATTCCGTCTGAAGTTACACTTGTGTGCGAATATGGGCAAATATTTTTTTGTGGATTATTATTATAGTGAAATGAAGAAACCTGGAAATATGAAAAAATTCTTTGGAATATATCATACAACATAGAAAAATTTGAACCACTGAGGTAAAGCTTAAAGCACTCTAAACGGAATATGCTTTCATGGCCCAATATGATTCCACATAATATCATATCACTCATTAAGGTTGAATTTCTCCAATCCAATTTTCTCCGGCAGCTTTCACCGAACCAACTTAACTTATGGCTTTTTTCTGTTTGCCGCGTTCCGCGTATGAGAAATGAGAATGTTATTGAAGTCACAACTCCGAACTCCATTATGGAGCTTTCCAAAACTCACACGGTAGAATCTAGGGTTTACCCGGCTTCCCTGCCTGCGTACTTCATTTCAAGGCTTTTATTTGTATGCTTCAAACGAGGTCGAGGTACAAAGCATATTAGTTCTATGTTTAACCATTTGTATAGTTGTATAGTCCAGTCAAAAGCCTTTGATGTTAAAAAATGTTTGGTCATCAAATCGCGAGTTCCTTATAAAACACAAAATTAATATAATTATAATTTATAGATTTATTCCTGGCATGACTTCAATGCTGGCGTTCGCTGGCATCACGAATATGGGCATGGACAAAGTATTTGTTGTAGTAAAGTTGTCATAATTTGAAAATTGTTGCTAAAATGAGGTTAGCCCACCACATTCGGCCTTCTTCTGGAATTTGCACTAATTATTTTCATTCATTCAAGCCGGGTACATAGGTACGTATAAGAAAGACATAAGTAGCGAGTATATAGCGACGTTAGAATCCCTAACTCATAGCAGCGTACTTTCAGAGAATATTACGGACGACGTTTAATATCGAAATTTGAAACGTATTTTATATTTATGGCGTTGAAATTAACTACGATTCGTTAAAACAGTGCCTTAAGTCGGGGGCTTGAAGATCAAAAAGACCAATGCATTTTCCCGTAGATATTGTCTGTTAACACTAGCTTTTGAACGAATTGTTATGAAATATTGTGTTTATTTGCACATTCCAAACCACATTTTATGAAAACACTGTTATAGCTTTCTACATAGTCATGGAATAGTTTACCGTTGACCGTGTCACTTCCTGTAGTCGCAGTAGGACATTCAAAGAATATGAGCTATAGGTAAGCATATACACAAAGTTCAGATTAACCTCAATGAATACGGAGCGCTCAACGCTTTTGGTATAACGTAACCGCATATTTTCCGTATAAAACTATTGTTTTCTCATATGTTGTGCTCTGTTCTGTTCCCCTAACCCATAACCCTCTGTTGTAACTATACTGACAGACATGCTTTCAATTTCCATACGCACCTGCTGCTTTTCTCTTGGCCTGGCTTACAGTTATCTGGTTCAACTAAAAAAGTAATACATAAAATTATGACTAAAACTAAGCGGGTTTAGCGATGATGATAGAAGTCAAATGCATAATTGGAACAGATGTCAGAGCCATAATATAAGTCCAGAATAGGATTTAGTGTCACACTTGCTTGGAGAACTGTTAATTAAACTCTGTTCCGTATAGGAAACATTTTAAGAGTAAAACCCCAAGCGTCAAACCATAGGGTTTTCATACATACATGCGGACGGTTTGTGGTCAAGGACTGGGAGATAGTGAGGCTATCAGGTTACAGGCCTTCTTTAGTCAAGCCAAGTCACCGAAATCTCTTTTCCGCCAACTGTGTGCTGTGTGGAGGATATCTCATAATATTCCATAATAGTTAGTTAGCTAACTTGAGTTGGAGGGCGATGATGCCGCTGTTGTTGACTTGGAATCGTTTCTCCTGTCTTTGATGGGCCTCTTTTATTATCTCTATCGATTCTCTGGTGTGAGTCAACGCGGGCGGGCAGCAGCAGAGGAGGATCGAAGCCCTCGCGTCCCACTCACGTACGCACAGGGCTGACTGACGTCAGTCCGCTACCACTCGCTCCTGCTTGCCCTGCCCTACTCCTTTCTACCCGTCCCACGTCAATTCTCCACTCGAAATTGAGTATTCCGAACTTCAACGTGGTGGAACATTTTTGCTGAAACAGATGCTGGTAGCTGGTTCAGGTAACGCGAAATTAAGGTTAATCTCATGTTTTGAAATTACAGTGATATTCTGTTGTGTAAATGAACGGGGGAACCCGAAGTATGGCGTGAAATAAGGAATTTTAATTCCCAAATTAGGTATCTAATTTAACGACAGATTTTTCTGCATTTATTTATGTTAATGGATGAATCCTATCAATAACAAAGTTGTTGATTTTCTAACGACATAATCATACAGCCCAGTTCGTCGTTTATTAAGAACCACACCTTTTCTCTGGACAATGCTTTCCCGACAAACATTATCAGGATTTCTTGCTGAAATTCAAAACTCGAGAATAGCCTTAAGTTCCGTAGGCTAATAGATTTCTGTGGATTATGCGAAGTTAACTTAGAGTTGAAGGCGTTTAATTGCCGGTGAGTTTTGACCGGACTAAATTGACGGGGCTGAATTGTCGTAGAATCCCTCCATTATTACAGCCCACATAAATAAAAGCATATCTCCTGGACTTGGACGAGGATTGCGGGATTTCACGGAAGTGAGCCAGGCTATACAGTTTTAGCCCCAGCAGCCTCAGCCCAAGTGTGGACGGCAGAGAGAGAAGGAAAGTAGTGAGATCGTTGGATTTGGCGGATCGAGGCTCGGTCGGCTGGAATCCCGCAATTCCAGATCCACATCTTGTGCTTTTCTCTAGAACGGAGTGTTCAGTGCGTGATTGGCTGGGTTCGTGTTCTGGCAGCAGCCACAGCAGCTGGCACAGAGCACAGAGCAGATCAAGCCAGGCATACGGCTCGCTGGGGAAAGCAGATCTCACTCCCACACTACTGCTCAGCCCTCCAGTACTTTCTCCAACAGCAGTCTCTCCCAGTCACACCTTAAGGTAAGAATCTCTGCATTTCAAGCTATACATGATTCGAATTTCAAAAACATAACTAATAAGTGTGTATAATGTAGTCACGATCTGTAGTTTAGCTGTTTAGCTATAGCTATTAAAGCGAGGTTTTGATTTTATCGCTAATAACGCGCACGAGCATTTTGATTCTGTCTTTATGGGTTAATTTGACTGTTTGTGTGATTTGATCAAAAAACTAGGGTTCTGTTTTGACAAAAAAATGAATTTTGTATGTATTCGAATTGCCGTGAAGTGATTCATGGTTTCATTAGTGTTGGTTTAGAATTTCGATCTGTATGAATGAATATTGCGAATTTGAAATGCGTCTTTGAACCTTGTGTTTGTTCAAACTACCATTGTTGGATATACGTATTGCTTAAGAACAAATTGTAAATATCTTGTTCGTATTTACACTATAGCTGTAATGATTTGTATTTCTAATTTTTACAGGAGTCTGCCATGAGCGTGAGCGATGGGGAATTCGAAGATGAGTACTCTGGGATGTGGGCCGAGCGACAGCGACGGCGTAGCCTGAGTGCTGATCCAGAAGCTTTCTCAATCTATCGCGGAAAACCGGAAGTGGATGAGACGTTGATTGGAGAGCTGGAAGATTGCTGGGACGCTTGGGACGGGTGTCGGCCTGAAAGATGGGCCCCACTGGGTGCCAATGATTCGGACAAGGAACATTCCACTTGTGGACCTGTCGAGGACAAGTAAGTTACACAACACAAGTCTGCTTTCTTTCACCAAACATCTTTCCTATCACTCAAGCACCGCAAAATAAATTTTCGCGTTATTTTTTTACGGTTATTTGAATGGGTTCAAAATCTAATTCGAGCGCAATAGGTAGTTATATATGCTTCAATGTGAGTTTATTATTTTAAAGTTGGGTTAGGTTTAAACATCGGGATAAAGTGTTTCACGGTTTTAGGGTGAAATCAACATATTTTCTAACAATTAGTCACTAAATTGCGTCACATTTTGTTGAAAGGTCTAGTGCGTTCTGAATTTTTGGTATTGCTAAATCAATTTTTACAATTATGAACCCCTAAACTCATATATTTATGCCTGATACAAATATATATAATTTTGCCAAGGATCTACAT
>JAQFYT010002685.1:0-12257 GCA_034694925.1 Ceratophysella denticulata
TGGCCGCATGCAAACGACCGCCGAGGTCTTTCACGAGGGCGAGGGCCTCCTCGCCAAATGGACCCATGGTCTCGACTGAAACTGCGTCTTCGTTCATCCGTAGTTTGTCGTGAATTAAAAGAAAAAGCTAGGTAATAATTTCGGCTCCGAAAGCGTTATAACCCATTGTAGCACATCGAACGCTATTGTTTTAACTAAATTATGTCTTCTTCTCCGACACAATACGCACGGGCATAATGAAAATAGCGTACCGAATAATCGCATTCCAGAAAGAATAGTTTATTTTCTCAAGAGTTAAATATATTTTTTTCGAATAATTAACCAAAAGGAGCAATTCACAATTTTTAAAAGTTAAGGCGATAGTATATATCAACCTATTTCTTAGAGCGTTTGTTTTTCTTTTTCTTCTTCTTTTTCGGTTTATCAGTACCTTTAGGGACAACTGGCTCTGGTTCTGGTACAGGTGTTATCTCCATGTCCAGTTCCGGCAGTTCAGGCAGTGGACTTGACGGTGCTGTTTCGGGATCTGGAGCTGGTGAAACTGGTTCATCTTTTTTAACCTCAACACCACCTTCCAAGTCAATAATAGGTATTTCAGAATCAGGAACATCCGGTGAAACTGGCTCTTCTTTTTTAACCTCATCTTCCAGGTCAATAACGGGCATATCCGGTGAAATTGGTTCTACATTGTTTGTATCAACCTCATCTTCCAAGTCCACAACAGGTATATCTTCTTCAGGTTCAACTGGTATAAACGCAACCCAAGTTTTCCCAAATGTTCTGGCATCTACAAAATGAAATATAAATATAAAATATGATAAGCTGGTAATACTTGTACTTATACAACATTCAGACTATTCACTGAAGGATAGGGCGACAGGATCGGATTTCGGATTAAATATGAAATCATCAGATTCCCTAGTTTCCTCGTGACGCACAACGCAGAGAGAAAGCAACAAGCTTTCTCCACCGCAGAGTTATTCCGCTTAACAAGTGAGCATGCCTTTGAATTTGCTTGAACTATTCTTATGCCTATCTGCTATATAAAATTAACCGCATGTTCTCATTTTTAGTAGGATAAGTCTATTATTAAAAAATTCCGAACCATGAAACGCCACGCCATGATACACTTTACGTTCACTTTATCACAACTTAAACTTGAAAAAGAAATCTTTAATTTCGATGCCTTACCAGATTTCGAGACAAGCCGATGAGCATACTCCATTATACAACGCCTGGTTTCAGTCGCACTCATACCGAGCAAGTATCCACTGACAAAAATCAAATAAATAATCGATTGTTAGTGTTAACGGAATGAAGGATATGTTAGAAATTAGGTCATATTGACATGTGTAACATAATCATTTTCAAATATTCGCCAGGATAGTTCAATTTAAAAAAGATTTAGAAAATGCACTTCCAGTTAATTTATCTAAATACTCAGCAAAATCAAGAAAATATGAAAATATAAACTCACAGAAGAGAAACGTCTTTTGGTGCCCTCACTTCGGTCTTCGCTGCTGCTCCACTTGAAATGATAATATTCTGAAATATAAAATAAAAATACACGAAGAAAGATTAGAATTTAATAATCTCAGTATCAGTAATCTGTTTCCTACAAGTCGATCATAGGCAACGCAGGCAGAGGCCGAGCAAATCTAATTTTAAATCTTATTCCGGTTCCTTGAAAAACTCTCGCCTCGTGTCTTTCCATTGAATTTATAATTTTGAGAGCCCTCAATTTTTTAACATGGTGAGTTGTGCTACTTTTGACACTGAAAAATTGAAACAAAAAACTAAGAACCAACCTTAATTCTCTTGACACAAATGTCTTCTTTGAGGCAATTGGCGGTGTAAATCATGTGCTCAACAGACTCATTTCCATGGAGTGATGAGGCGTAAGTTATTTCAAACATAATTCCTTTATCAGCTGCTAGATCTCCTTTTGTCCGATTTAGCCGGAGTTTATCAATCCAATGTGGGCCCTCGAAGTCGAAGGAAATAATGTCAAAAATCATGGGGGCTGAGGTTGCCGTGATACATGCCTAGGAATAGAAATTGTCATCATATGGATAATGAAGTTATGCTTCGCAGCCATTTGTTGAAGATTACAGATAAAAGAATCGATAGAGATGCACGCATAATCCTTTTGCACGTGCAAATTCAAAGTACGAAAGTCGAGGTTTGCTCCAAACTTTTGTACTTCAAGTGCATTCGGAGCTTTTCCGCATTGTGCAGCGATAATGACTGAAATAGGTCTTATTGCGAGATTCGCCATGGTTCATGGTTCGTCGCTCTTTCACGGAAAATGAAAAAGGAAATGCAGAATGAAGAAATGGCTTACTTACCTGCATTGCATCATGATTGGTTGGAATGACGGCAATGAGATCGTATTCCTTGATATTAGATTGTGTCAACTGAAATCATAAAGAATATTTACTTACCACTAATGATCACTAATCCTTACATTCAATTCATCAATTACTAATTACTCGACAATAATTAAGTATTGATTTATTTTTCATACCACGACCTGAAGTTCAGATATATCCCCAAAAATGATTGTTAAGCGCTGAAGGATTCTTAGCCAAGGTTTAGCCTTTTGTAGAGCAGTCAGCCAATCGTAAGACGGGGGTTTTGGAATACCAGCCGGTGTTCTAGACGATGCTGCAGCGGTAGATGATAGAATTCCACCGCTGCGTTCTTCCCATTTCCGTTTTTTCCCACCTTTCTTGGGCATTCCTTGTCCAGTTACATATCGGGCTTGTACGGGCGTATTGATTGCCAGGATTTTATAACCACCTGAAACAAAATGACATTGCTCCATTTTAGTTCAGTTCGTTCAGATCTGTCAGATCCATAACTTGGATTCTATATTTCAAAATTAAGCTTAATTACGAAATGAGTTTATGTTGGTATTCCGGCTTGTAGAACTTAAGAAAACCGCAAAAATCTCGCAATTTTACAGCTTATGGGTTGAATTTAACTGGGAAGACCGTATTCGATTCGAAAACAAGGTGGTATTGACACCGAAATTAGAGTCCCACATATATTTAAGTCGGGCAAGCACCGCGTACACCTGCAAGCAGCAAAACGCGCAACTTCACTTGAATAATATAGATGTTTCAAAGTTTCAAGCAAATGCCAATATTTTCAAAAAACTAAAAATTAAATTAAAAATTTACGATTCAATACAAATTCTGATTTACATCTGCGAAACCTGAGCGTGAATCAATTGTTTTAAACATGTTCCGAACAATACATTTATGCAACAGGAAGCGTCACTATTCGGCAAAGAATAAACCGTCTGTCGCTCTCGCCATCTGTCACTCTTGAATGGAGTCAGCCGCTAAAAAAACTTTCTCCGTCGTCTGTGTATTTGTACACGTGAAGTGAAACAGCGACGAGGGAAAGGAAACACCGTGATTTAAAAGGTCAACTAGGAAGAAAACTTACATTTTACAGCCTCTGTCGCCACTTCCTGACACTTGGCACCGATTGGTATGTTCAGATCCGCGTAACCAACTGGTTTATCCATGATTTAATTACGTAAAAAATGGAATTGCTCGTTTGTTTGTGGATCCTATATTATTCAGCCAACCAGTATACACTTTTCACTTTTGCCTCCATAGCGCGCGAGATTGATCCCTTTCAATAACCTTTGAACTGTAACCGACGACACGTTACGTATACGTATACATGATGAATGATTTGACCATGACACGGATTGATGATGGTCGGTCATGAGTCATGATGCATGATGATTTGATTATGGTCATGATTCATGATGATTTGATTACGGTAATGATTTTGATTTGATTAAGTATGGCCATGATTTTGATTTGATTATGGTCATGATCCATGATTTTGATTTGATTATGGTCCTGATTCTTGATGCATGATGATTTGAATGGTCATGATTCATGATGCATGATGATTCGGTTATGGTCATGATTCATGATGCATGATGATTCGGTTATGGCTATGATTTGATTATGGTCATGATTTGATTATGGTCATGATTCATGATAGTGATTCGGTTATGGTCATGATTTGATTATGGTCATGATTCATGATAGTGATTCGGTTAAGGTCATGATTTGAATATGGTCATGATTCATGATAATGATTCCGTTATGGTCATGATTTGATTATGGTCATGATTCATGGTAATGATTATGTTAATATTCAGGATAATGATTGATCCTGGTCATATTCATGAAATGATTGATCAAGGTCATATTCTTGATAATGATTTGATTATGTCATGTTTCCTGATAATGACTTATCATGACAATGCTTGATCATAGTCATATTCATGATAATTATTAAATTCATAGGTTTATACGATATATTAAAATCATTTTATGATGAAATGCAGTAATGACGTAATACTGTTGGCTGTATTATATTTCATTTTATTTGTTTCACAGTTATACAAATGCGAGAACCGTAATTAAAGACAAATCGTCGCTAAAAATCCGAAAACACCGTAGGGTAGGACGTTTATACACACACGTCTTCAGTCATGTCTCTCACGACTGTTGCGTCAGTCACAGCTTCCAGCATCCGAACTAATGGATCAAAAATTTTCAGAAGAATATTTAAATCATCTCTGGGTTCAATAATGAATAGTCAATATGCGGATTCCAGAGCTAATCGTTGTATTTGTTCACATCATCGGATCCCAGTCGAGCAGGGAAGAAACCTTTATAAATCAACGCTTATTGTCCGGCCATTTCACAACAGTAAGGGAAATCCAAAAGACAAAGACAGCGATTCTGTAGTCAGTAACACAAATATCACAGATGAAGTTGATAAGGATAAGGAAACTCCACACTTCAGTAGTATCGCACCCGGGTCAATCAATGACAACTTCGTGCCCTTCGAGAATCAGACGAGGGTCATTCAAGATGTGTTGGAGCAAGAATGGAACCCAATTCCTATTTCAGTGCTTGACCCTAAGGCGTTTCATGACCCTGTGAATCTTGAGCGTGAGTTGGTGTATATTCAGACAACGTAACGTATATATATGTATAATTATGGTTAATGTATTTGATTCCAAATGCACACAGGAGGTCAAACCGGTGTTTTTGATTTGGAAGAACTGGTGGCCTTACTTCGAGAACAAAATGCTCGAGATACCTGTGTCATTGCTATTCCTAAGGAAATGAAGTATGCAGATTACATGGTGATAGTCACTGCAAGGTATGCATGAATCCGACTAGCGTGCCCATAAATTACAGTTTACACTAGTGAATTTCTTTATATGTATTCAAAAATTCCAGATCACCAAAACACATGTTTGCATTAGCAACATTTATTCGGCGCCGTTTCAAAATGAAAGAAAGAAAATCATCCGATAAGCTTCCCAAAATTGAAGGCTCCCAAAAGAACAAAGATTGGATTGCTTTGGATTTGGGTAATATTGCTCTACATGTTTTTACAGCCGATACAAGAGAACAGATGGACTTGGAAACCCTCTGGACAGTTGGACCACTTTTCGATGATTTAGTTAATACTAAGGACACGGAAATTGTTCAGTTACTCAATCTCTTCAGCAGTAACAATCCTACCCCTAGCAATTCTTCCAGTAAATCAAGTAAATCAAAAAAGTGAATTAAATAACATGATTCTTACGCAGAAGCATTATATCTAACTCCTCGTGTTTATTCTTAAACAAAATGTCATTCTACTCAATTCAATTCCATACGTATTTAATGTTTAATGTACTAATTAGATACATTGCGGTCGAGTCGAAGTCGAGAATTTTTTTTCATTCAGCTTTAATTTACTAGGTATACCTAAACAAAAACCTGAACCAACCTAGGGAAATACATGATAATACTAAACGAGGTATTTCTGTGTAGAACACAAATCATGCGCAAAAACAGGCTTTGAAGCTGGACCCTTCAAAAAAAAGAATTAAATACCCGAATAGAATAATAAGTTCATAATATATTCAATTTATAAGGTAGGTTCATTTTCAGTTACATAAATTTTCCAAATAATTTATCAAATTATCAATCATGATTCCTGGAATGATTTTTCCTCAGGAACTCAGGAACATTTCCCTGCTATCAATGTCAACGCAACTAATAATAACGTGTAGCGCCAGGTCTTCGTCTTGGTCTCGGGCTTCCAGTAGAGTCCGAACCTGAGGGCGTAAGTGAGTGGGTAGAGAGAAGTTACAGAGCATTTTTATCATAAATAGCGAGTTCTTATATTTTAGCACAATAATCAAGTAATTTCCAACAGAAAACGGAAATCAAATGATTATTTTATAGTTTTGTGCGTTTATAAAAACTCCTTATTAATTTTTTTTTCTTGAAAACAGGTATAAACAAACTTAAATCCCGAGAACGAGAACACCAAGCGTAAAAACTTGAGTTTGAAATTGAAATACCTACAATTACGCGCCTAGTAACTTCGAATTGTTTACATATAGTACTTAAAGTAAACTAATATGGATGGTAATTGCCCTGATGGGATTTAAAGTGATATCCTGCACCAGGATTTCTTTGATTAGGACAACCACCGCCCATTCCGCCCATTCCACCACCTGCTCCGAAGAAGACATTGAAGAGGTTGCTCGAGTCAAATGGTTCATAGCCATAGCCCCCGCCAGGAGAGTCATCGAGGAGATCATGTCCAGCATCGTACCGATTTCGCTTCTTAGGATCAGAGAGAACTTCATAGGCTTCACCCAAATCTTTGAACTGTTTCTCTTGTTCGGCCTTGATCAGGTCCGTGGCACCAGCGTGTCGATCTGTCAAAGTTCAAAAGTAATTCATCAGATTACACGTTTAAGCTTAACGAGATGCCACTAAACTTCAAAACTTGAGACTAGATGTGAACGATTTAAACGAAGTAGAGCTTCTTACCAGGATGATGGATGAGTGCTCTCTTCTTATAAGCCTTCTTGACTTCATCACCAGTAGCCTGTTTGTCAACTCCAAGAATTTTGTAATAGTCCTTCCTCTTTGCTCGTTTGGCAGCGATTTTAGCATCCTGAATAGACTTCCGGTAGGTGTTCGTATTCCTGGGGTCAAGTTTCTGGGCAGCCTAAAAAAATATCAAATTCAAATTAGTTTTATTTTATTCATGCTTCCTAGTCCAAACTAATTTATTGAATTGGATGACTTACTTCATAATCCCGAACAGCTTCATCAAACAGTTCCTTGACATTGTGGATTTGAGCACGCTGCAAAATTGCCTTCAAGTAAGATGAGTTCAAATCAATGGCTTTGTTGACCAAGACCAGGGCTTCATCAGCTTCACCCAATTTGAGAGCGATTAGGGAGAGGTTCATCAACATCTTTGACTCAATTGTAATCTAAAAGAAACATAAACATTTAAATACAGAAGAAAAGAGAGACTATAATATCAGTCCATGAGAAACAATTTAGAAATACTTACATTTCGGATATCAAAAGCTTTCAACAATTCCAGACACTGAGTATACTGTGCTTTGGCATCACGGAACTTTCCAACGCTGAAAGAACCAGCTGCATCCTCACGAGTGTCTTTCAATTTTTTCAGTTTCTGCAAGTATTGAATAATTCAAATAAGGATTTCGCATCAAGAAACAACGTCATGAAACATAACAAATTCCCAGTCCCAGCAGAGTTAATTAGGTTATTCAATATTCAACTAATACACTTACTCTAAAGAACGCTGTACTGTTATTATGATCAGGAGCCATTTGCAGGGCTTGTTTCACGAATTGCATGGCTTTCTCCATGTTGTCGCTCTCGAATAAACAAACTGCACGAACGTAGTAAGCTTCAACGCAAGTATTATCCGATTGAAGAACCTCACTATTTGAATTTGAAAGAGTAAATATTAACTCTCAATCTCAATTTAATATTAATTAAAAATTCCTGGCTTACGTGCAGATCTCCATTGCCTCGTTGAATCGATTTAATTGAATAAGGGCATCAGCTTTCAACATTTTCATATTGACATCCCCATCTGCAATTACCATTGCTCGCTCCGAAAGAAATAGAAGCTGAAATGAGTGAATTAAAATAACAAATAAGTTTAAATAGCAGATGCAAAACAACGGCATCAAAAACGTAGAGTCTCACTCGTCGGAAATCTTTTCTGTTTCGGGAAATTTCACACTCTGTGATGATATTTTTCAAGGCTGCAAGCTTCGTCTCTTCGTCCAAAGTATTAATTTTCAAGGTTGGAATATTTCGGATGGCTTGTAGAACTCCCTCGGCAGTTACGACGTCTCCTAGAGCCAATGCAGCACGCAACAGCCTCATATATCCCTGTGAATATAAATAATTCGTAAAATCAGCTAAAACTATTCTGTTATTTATTGCTGACTGACTGTTAACTTAACACTTCAGTCGAACCGTTAAACAAACAGAAATTTACCACATTTACCTTATCAAATGTTGGATCAAGCTGAATAGCCTGGCGAGCGTCTGATTGAGCATTCTTATATTTCTTCATCATCATGTAACAAGCGGAACGATTTCCGTAAAACGCTGGTTCAGTAGGAAGTGCGTCTAAAAATGAAAATATAATAAAACATTTACTACTAGTCAATGAATGTACATTATGCCTTGTAAATTATTCAGCATGAAACATTCACCTACCAATTGCTAAAGTGTATAATTCCAAAGCCTTATGGTACTCTCCCTGTCCAAAGTAAGCATTTCCAGCTTTCTTTCTCTCACCAGCAAGCCTACACAATAAAAGTTACAATAATTACCTTTATTTCAAGTTAAATTATGGATAAAACGGCATTCGCATTACACATACAAAACATATACTTACTGCTCCAAATTGGCCTGTACAAGCTCCGGTGGAGTGACGTCCTTTACTTCCTCATCGTCAATGACCATAGGATCACCCAATGTTCCACCAACTTTAGCTTTACCATAACCCGCGTGAGTTTTCTGCAAATATAAGTCACAGTAAGTACTCAAAACAGAAAAAATTTAGATTCTTGAAAGCAGAATCATTATACATTATAAGGCGTAAGACATACCTGTTCATAACGATGACCTTGCTCATCGGAGTCCGTACTAGCACGTTCCAGAACCTCATCTTCTTCATACTCATCCGAGTCACTGAGAACGACGGTTTTGCTCATAGGAATTTCCTGTACTTCATCCCCATCCTCTTCCATCATATCTTTCCCAATGGTCTTAGCTCCAGTTCCAGTCGATGTTCCGACTTCCATTTTATTCTTTTGATTCTTCCGCGGTCCTCTTGGTCGGCGTCGACGCCCTTCTCTGGTGTTTTTGCCCATGAACAAGACCTTGGGCTCCTCATCATCAATTGTCATGGGAGTCACATCATTCCCACCATCTGCGCTCGGTCCGGCTCTGTGAGAAGGTGCAGGCATTCTCCCAGGGTTCTTGGGATCTAAAAACTCTGACATACTCCAATTCAATGACTCCCAGATGTCCAGCGAAATTCCTTCCTTATACAGTAACTACAAGTATGTTATCAATTCTCAAATTGGACTCTCGTTCGGATTCTGTGATAAATCAAAATATAACAACAAAAAAAAATAAGCAGACGAACATCAAGTAAAAAATCGATACAATTCTAATTCTATTGTCAATTGTTTTGTTGCCCGTGGTTCCCCTAATACCGGATAGGATACGAAGCAAGAAAAGTAGGCTTCAACTGCTCAAAAATCGTAGCCAACATCAAAGTAAGGCCAGATTAGACTGGAAGTGTAAGTAAGGTATTTCAAAGGACAAGGACGCATTATGCATACGTTGTTATTATGCAGTCAGTAGTGTCCTACTAATACTACTGATACTGATCCGCCCACAATCCGCAATTGCCTAGGTATACTAACCCGTAAGCTAGTTCATGGTTCCATTAATAAATCAAAAACCGACTACAGATGTTTCTTAAATTCTATACGTATAACGTCTCGATAAATCTCAAACGACATGCAGAAATAACATTTTTGATATGTTGTATGTATCCATTCCATTCAACATAAACTATTGTTTTGGTCATTGGTTGTTGGTATACCCAACTAATATGCTATCTCTTGAAAATCCAACATCCTGAATATCCATGCCCTCAGTTTAGGTTTAGGTATACATATATAAAAACTAAAAACGAATGTGATCGCGCCAGCAGCAGCAGCATATGAGACTTTGTGCCATGATTTGTGATTAGTATATTAGTCAATAGTAAACAGTAAGTACACAGTATTGTTAAAGGGAAATATATAAACGTGTCATGAAAAAATAGAATCTGCCATGAAAAAGTAAAAAATGTGCAATAAGTCTGCATGGCAGTAAATTTGATTTTAGTCAGATTAGGTTAGGTTAGGTTAAAACGTTAGCGGACGAGATTGATCCGTTCTACAGCTTAGGTTAGATTTTTGAAATACCCAAATGACCAAAAACTAACCTAACCTTTGGAATTATAGACCAATTTTACCTATTGCACCATTTCATTTCCTATTGCAAAAGTCTTCTTTTTTTATGGCACATTCTATTTTTTCATGGCATCGAAAAATGCCACCCATGAATTATTGCCTGTTTTGTCCTAAATTTCGATATTCAAAGCTTTTGTTTAATATTATGCCCTACCTATATATTAAGTTAATGCTGATGGAATGCTTATGTTTGTTTTACAGGAAATGGGACGTGGAAGAAGATGATACGAAAAAGGAGATGCTCAAAGCCTGGGCAGAAGTTGACTCGGGTAGTGTACCCAATTCAAGATTTCATTTGATTTCACGGAAGTGGTTGACACATTTTTTCTGGGGTGAAGAAGCCATACCACTCGACAACTCGGACGTTGTCTGTCCACACGGTCATCGTGTTCCTACGGATAATTTGCAGTCGGGTGCTACTTGGATTCCTCATACTGTTTGGGATATGATCATTTCTAGGTAATATTTACAAGACAAATGCGTTTATGCCATACTTCAGGTTACCTTCTGGTCCCAAGCTGCTATCAAGCACGTTTACCCTAACCTTGTTGAATGTAATTTGAATTGTTAGATACGGTGGTGGACCAGATTTGAAATACTACGAAGTTTGCACAATCTGTTCCATTGCTTGGAAGAAGCATCAACGAAGCCTGGTCCAGCGTCCGTCGAGCCGTGCGACTTCCTTGGGTGACGTCTCCAGTTCCACAGACGTCTTCGGGACACCGAACAATAGTCCTTCATTCCTGTCCAAAACCGTGCACGGGGTCAGTCTCCTCGAGTCCTCCTCAGACGACTACTGACATGACCTCTCGTCTCACACTGCTCAATTCGAATCACGAAAATACAAAAAAACCCAAGTAATAAGCTTTGAACTCCACGCCTCGAAGTTAATTTTCCACATTTAAATTTTAAATCAAAACACACAAACCCTGTTGAGTTATCTTGTAAACACAAAACACAATTAGCTATGAGTATTTGAGATATTGTTCTGTGTATCTATATAAAAGTGCAATGCTAAATATTGAACGACTTGCTGGTACGTTCACTGGCATTCAAAAAGTACCTTGATTTGAACTTTGAACCTTGTACCATTTAATTAAAGATTCGTTGACATTTCCGGTTGACGATGGGCTGTGCTGTAGACCTCACACTGCGTCCAGAGATATTGTAAAATGAGTTTAAGCCGCTTTTCCGCGTTAGGCATTTAAGTTTTTAATCTTGAAAGTACTTAAATTGCAGTTCGTTTTTGGGAGAAAATGTTTAAACTTTAATTAACTTAATGTCAGGTAGCAGTGTGTGATCTACTGTACAACCCGTAGATCGCACAGGCAACCCAAGCAGTATCGTATATCGATCCAAAATATTGGCTAACCCCAAATTTAAAAGTATTTAAATAACTATATGCGATGTTTAAGTTGTAAGTCGTAAGTTTAGTCATTTCCAAATCTGCCAGTTTTCTTTTTCTTTTGTACAAAGATCCGATATTATATTTATACATATAATTACAATTAGTTCTCCAATTAATTCGCTTTTCACATCTCTGACTCTGTTTCCAGCTAATGCTAATAAACGTTGTGATGTAAATTGACGTACTGGATGGTGTATGTGATACAGGACGATACTAATGGGTGGCATTTTTCGATGCCATGAAAAAATAGAATATGCCAAAGAAAAAGAAGACTTTTGCAATAGGAAATGGAATGTTGCAATTAGTAAAATTGGTCTATAATTCCAAAGACTAGGTTAGTTGTTGGTCATTTGGGTATTTCAAAAATCTAACCTAACCTTTAGAACGGATTAATCTCGTCCTCTAACGTTTTAACCTAAC
>JAQFYT010002686.1:0-12256 GCA_034694925.1 Ceratophysella denticulata
CTCTTCCGATCTTGACCCGCCTGCGTATGTAAAGTTTGACCCAATCCAGAAACTACATAATTTTACACAGAAATACTAGTAATTTGATTATATGGTCCTTCAATAAATCCAAAATGGTGGAAAAAATGAGGTCAAATCAGAATAGGGAAGCTTTAATATAGATCCTGGGTCCCTACATAAATACATTAACAGTAACAGTTGTGCTTCTTTGAGTAGAGGTTGGACAAAGTACAATAGTTTTGAATCAATTGAATAGATAAAAAGGAGAAAGAAGTATTTGGCCTTAGATCCTGGTCAAAATAAGGTTCGATTCTGATATAGTAGTAGTATATACTTATCCTTTTATGTACACATACATGAGCTGACAATTTGAAGAGCATCGTATACAAAAAATTTCCTGAATAAATTCCGTACATACTATTGCTTATTTATATTGTTCTTATTACCTACATAGAGTAACAAAAAGTACCGTACTGTAATTACTTTAAACTCTAAATGGTCAGAGTATCTTACACCTAATTATACGCATTCATCGTTTATAAATAATACATAATTTACATGCTCACGTTTTATTGTGCTTCAGACGTATGTAGGGAAAGTTCCCGGAAATACTATTTAATTGTACAACTGCTAACAACGTTAAATATAATTTGTTGAAGATAAGAACCTCTTGAAAGAAAGGATTCCAATATCCAATACCACAAGACAGATTGCACCAGACGAGTTGACGGCTACACGCTTCCCCGTCATAAGTCATCACAGCCCAGGCTCCGAAACAGCCAATAGACAAAAAGACCTAAAACCTGAACAACCAACGATATAAAGAGCCAGTTGCCTAAATCCCGTAAGTAACATTTCGGTGACGAAGTCTTGACTACATAGTTTAGGTTTCGGCTATTGAGGTCGTTGGATGTTTAGTACATTGATTAATTAAGTAGGTTTTGGTGAGTTAAGGTGCTTAGGCGGTTGATTGGCTTGGCTGTTATTGTGGTATGCTCCTGACGGTTACTGCATTAAATAACTCAACAACTAACAATCTATGTGTATTATATTCAACTAGGTATTCCAATTATGTGATTTGGTATTCGATACAGCTATACAGTTTAGTATACATTGATGAAATAGAATGGAGGAGGGATAGAGCATGAGGTTGATTTCTTGTTTTTGATCCGTGATAAGGAGAGCATGGTGGCATTGAGGAGGAATGAGTTAATTCGTCTCCTTTTGTCTGGGGACTGGGCTTGATGGATTCGAAATTGGAAAATGGTTTAGGGAAGTGGACGTGAGCTTGTGGTTGTATTATGTTGTATTGAA
The DNA here is from genome assembly GCA_034694925.1 of Ceratophysella denticulata. Taxonomy (NCBI): domain Eukaryota; kingdom Metazoa; phylum Arthropoda; class Collembola; order Poduromorpha; family Hypogastruridae; genus Ceratophysella; species Ceratophysella denticulata. The sequence goes on from JAQFYT010002686.1 coordinate 1,315, forward strand.
TCCTGCTGGAGCTGAGGCTGGGAATGCGGAGAATAATCTCGTGCTGAGTGGTCACTGGGGAGATGTGAGGAGCCGCAGTCGTCGGAGTCTCCCTTTCATCATAAGATGTGACAAAAGCTCCCTCGACAGTCACTAGGAAATGAGCTGGTGGCTTGAATGCTCGTCGGAGAAAACAGAGAAAGTCGGGCATCCGTTCCTCGCCTTTCACTTCCTGTATCAATATCAAAAAACACATACTGGGTGGGTGCTTGTACAATTCCCAACTACTTATGTCTATAGTAACAGTATTATTGCTCAGTCCGTAGAACCTGCCAGATTGAATCGTAGTTAATTGGATTTTGCGAAATAACATAGATATCAGAGAAAAAAACAGCCGACAAAAATAGCACCAAAATATAGCAATCCTGATTAGAGCGTTAAAGTGATCCAAATTGATCAGATTAGGTAAACTTTTACCTTACCTAATATATTCTAGGATAAGCTAACCTAATATAACATGTTTTAGACCCTGCAAATTATGCAGGTCAAGTTGAAGGACCTGCATAATAATGTCGCAATCGACCGGATTTCGCGAACTTAGTTGACAGACCTATGGTTGCGCGACTGTGTAACCTTGTATTAGACCAGAAGGTATTATGGGATTACCCATGCCGTCTGTCCGCAATTCTCATTTTCAATGAGTTCCGTATATGGCAGCAAAATCGTGGCGCGATAAAAAAGTTAGGAAGCCGAAATGTTTTTTAAAAAATAATCAAAAACTCACATGAAGCAAAACTCTTATTTAATCACGTAAGGTTTGCAGTCTAGTTGAACCAATTAAAAAGTCATGTTGATGCTCCGAATAGAAGCACACCGAAGCAGACAATGTTTTAAAAAAAATCATTAAATTCACAAGAATGTAAATTCAAAGTCAAGAAATGTCTCAAAATCTATTTAATGTAATACTGCCGGTAAGCTTCTGGTTCTAAGGTGCCGTTAGGCAGGTTTTTTCTGGAAACTAATTAGAAGCGAATTCGGAACATTTACTAAAGCGATCTACTTTTCTCATTCTCAATGAGCGGATGCGGTCGCATATTTCCAAACCCTAAAGGGCATTTGCAACTACGGTGTACAAGTTTACTCCCATAAGAATGTACACTGTAGTTGCGAATGTCATGCAGGGTATTGAAATATGCGATCCGGTCAGATCAGTTAAGAGTGTATGAAAACGAGAGTTGGACAAGGACGCCATGATTGAGGTACTTTTATTTAGTGATATGTATGATAATGATGGGTTCAATGGGTCAAAGTATGATGGAAACCTGTCATGAAGGAGCAAGATGTACTCTCAGACGTTCGTTTAGCCGACTTGGAATTAACGACGGAGGGATTGCAATGTTCAAATCTGGGACGTCCTCCTTTTTTATCTGGATCTGCTTTTAAGGCATAAAAATGAGGTTGCTCGTCCAGAATTCCGCTCTCTAGAAAATCAGAATTAGGATCATTGACCAGATAGCTTAGTCTCATCCCGAAATATAATATTGAGCAATATTCAACCTGAGAGTTTAAGTGTCACGGTGCCATAGAGCTTATCATCCGAGCTGGAGTTGTAGTTCCACGCTGAGACTTCCAGGTCTTTTGTCTTCAAGTCCGACAAGGTAATGTTGGGATAAACTGAGAAGTAGAGAAGAAATACAATGGAAATACAGTGCTTATCAAGACCAGAATCCAGGAGTTCTGTGCCGTAAGTAGATGGGAAGTCTAACCCATTGTTTGGTTCCAAGAAGGAGTGCTGGACATGAGATGACGGGTTCTGCGTTGATTTTGGTCGGGAAGAAGAGATACGACGACGTAAGGATCAATTTGTTCCTGGTCCCTCCACTCCTCACTCTCGGGTTTCGGGAATTTCGCCTTCAGAACCGTGACGTAGAAAATGCTGGCTTTGGGGTCAAAGCAAATCTGGAGCTGGACTTGGGGATAGGCAGAGGCGGAGCTCTTCCGACGCCGCCCTGCTTTCCCACTCTGGTCTTCTGATGCTGACCTGGCGGGACGGAAGGAGAGTGGGGACTGCGGCAGAGTTCTGTACATGGACACCGAGTTGGAGTCCGCCAAGACGGCGGCGGACGGAGGTGGATGGATGGGGCTCGTGCCAACGGATGTGTTGGTGGCCTCCGTGGACGAGGACGGCGACTTGACTAATCGGTCGAATCGCTCTCCAGGCAGTCGTCCGTGATCTGAGCCGCGGTCTGTTCTTGTGTTTACCAAAATAGAGACTTTTGTATACGAGAGCACGGAGCTGAGCACTAACAATAACAGTAAAACCTAGGCGGAAGCCATGCTTCTATGGGGAGGATGGGGATGGACACCACTGGCACGTGGCATCTTAATAACATAAGTTATGGGTCAATAAATGTAAGGACAACCGCAGGGAGAGGTTGTTAATATAATAAGGACATCGCGTTATAATAAGAGGCTCGTAATTCATGAGAACAAGACGACATGAGACATGAATGCCAAATCACGGGGGAGTATTTCCCAGAGCTTTAAGTCTCGCTCCCATATATTTACCTGGAGACTTGGAGAGGGTCTCATATTTCCAGAACTGAGATTATACAGTCTATTATTTATAGCCACTCTGCATGGGAAGTCATAAAGGCTCATAACCGGGTGTAATAGGAGGGTGGAATACTTGAAGAGCTAGCTGGGAACTAGCGCCGTGGCTAGAAAGTTTGGAATAATGAAAAAACTCACCGTCCGCGTCCTCTCTGCATTTGTCCCTCATCGTTTTATTGGATTCGGAGGCCGAGGCGTAGGAAGACTCCCGAGGTCGGCTTTTGTCACTCTCGTTCTCATCGGTCATGGTCATGTCCTGAGATTGGTGGAGCTGGAATTGTCCTTCCTCAAGATTCAAATTCCCGTCAGAGTCCCTTGAGCTTTCGTAGCCGCTCAATTCTTTGGTGGGGACACGCGGCTTCCCAGTCAGGATATTGAAATTACTGTGCGGGTATTCCGTAGATTGAAGGCGTGAGCGTGAATCCGAATCAGGACAACAGAGTAAAAAGAAAGTGGAATTTAAAGGCAAGAGGACGACGGAATTTAGATTTTATGTAAATTCCTCAAATGCTAACCCACCATCGAATGAGCAGCTCGGTTTCCCCTTCGGGGGGATTGGCAATAATTGACTGTACTTCTTCGAATGTTTTGTTGTCCAACGAAACTCCGTTCCATTCCAAGACCATGTCTCCTGCAAATATCCCATCAGGATCTTATTCTCAGTCTTTGCTTCGGATTCCATAGCCCATATTCAACTCTCTCTTGCTCTCTCAAGCACCCAGCCAGCCGGATCAATCCGAAAGGAATGGTGGATGAAATATTATGAATTTTGTGATATCGTTCACGTTATGCGGACATGAATCTATTTTATGAACAGTATGTTATAGTATTCTAGATGCTCTAGTCAATGTAACAGTCTTATGCGTAGTGATCAAATAGAACATCACAGTAACATGGTTTATGCTTTCATCACACTATCACTTCCAACAACTTCAATACCTATTCACTTACGAGGGTTGTCGCAAAACTAATCATGAGCCAAGTCCCCATATGTGCAACACACGTTTCCCATTTAAATGTAACCGATTCTAATACCCTCTTATTTTTCTCAAAATGGTTTTGCTTCTGTTGACCCTATTGATTCTTTCAATTTATCGTATCAATTCTAGTACCTTGTAAACCTTCTACTCAGATGCTCAATGAAGCGTAGTCTCACTTCACCCCAGTCGAGAATCTCATACCCTCCTGATTTTTGCGACAGCCATCGTACAAATAGAAACTTCACCTGAAAGTGAAAGGAAGGATTAGAAAGCTAAGGCTTTCTTTTTATCCACTCGCCGAAACCGATACGCTACAATCAAATCCCTAGGTTTATATATGCATGGTTTACTGGAAAAACTTAATGCTCGTAAGATATGAGACATGAATGACTGTTTGCCGTTAGAAACGTGAGAGAGAGCTGGGCTATGTGCAGACCTGATGGTGCCCTAATAATGGAGTGAGATTATAGACACGTTCCGCACCTTCTCGTACGTCGCCCAGGCCTTCAGGGAAAACCCCTGGGAAGATACTGGCGATATAAGCAGCGATTCGACCCCCAGAATTCGGCACTTCCTTTCCGCCCACGACCTTAAGCCCAAGGCTGTTTCCGCCCACGGATTGATCTTTGGGATCTCGTGTTAGTAGGAGACGTTGGGTTGGGAAGCGGTAGGTGATGGATGCCTGGCTGAGCGGGGCACTGGCGGAAGCATCTGAGACGGTGGCTAGTTGAAGCGGCGGGGACGGCGGAAACTGCGGCGGACTGGGGCTCTAACGAAGGAGGAAGGTATATTAGTTGGGACGGAGGTGGGGGCTCGGGACGAGAGCTGCGGACTGGCACTACAACAGAACTAAAGTCTACTCTCCCGAGAGTAAATAAGTGGTGGTGAGCATTTTGGCGTAGAAGGAGAAAAGAGGGGAAGATGCTTACGTTCTTACTTGAGCTTGTCCGCCTTGCCTCTGGCCCGGTTCGTCTGAGCTGGGGCTGGCGGGTCGATCCACGTCGTAGTGATGTGGTGAGTGGTGTGGGCTTTCCGCGGCCTCCGCCCGCCGCCGCCCTGCAAGGAAACGGATGAGTAGAGTGTGGACGTGCCCTGGAAGCGCCCAGGTTCCGGGAGGACTCGAGAAGAAGAAGGAGCGACAGAGATGCAAGAGAGAAGAAGAGAGCGATAGGTGAGCAATCCAAAGCGTGACAAGAGAGAAAAAGAACGAACGGTAGTACTCAGTCGTAGTTTACTCTGAGGAATGCCTCTTTAATAGTCATTTCGAAGGAGTCCATCTTTGTGGTTGATATAAGGTATTTTCAAAGTGTAACCATAACATGCAAACCATTGTATTTTGAGAGACCAATGGATAACAATGATAAATAGAGAGATAGTTTACATACATCGATACATTTCAGATCATCATTCAAGTAAGAAGTAGAGAGAGTACAATCATGTCAACAGTGGGAGGAACAACCCGGGGCTCAGGGCCCGAGTTACACAGAGTGTTTCGTGTTGGAGGAGGATGTAATAGTCACTTCAAGTCAAAAAACAGACACTGTACACATATATTAATGGATTAGTAATCAGAGTCACGAATGCAGCAGTAGGTAGACATAAGAATAAACATTCCACCATCACACGCTCAGTAGTCTTGGGTGAGAGACGGATGGTATCCACACAGATATTTCACCAGGTGCTCGGGGTCAAGGAGACCAGACATAGACCGTTATGAGTCAAGGAGGCTGGGGTGGAGTGGGGCTACTAAGTCCTCCTCTCGCCGTAACAGTCGAGGAAGGGACTTGGTGGAGAACTGGGGTCGGGAACGGGAAGCCGGGTTTCCGTCCGTTCTGTCATGGCGGACTGCGTGGCGGACGAGTGGGAAGATGGAGAAAGAGAAAAGGAGTCCCTGGGCTCAAGTGAGGGCTGAGCTGAGTGGAGAGAGACAGGAAAGCAGGGAAATCATAGGAGAGACGGAAGAAGAGCGAGAAAAGGAAGGCTAAGGCACGAAAAGATGTGGAAACATTCAAGAAAAAGGAGAGAAGAGTCGGAGGAGTTGAGCGAGTGGAAGAGGGGTTGACCCCTAAGGTGGGAGAGGGGTGAGGGGTTGACCCCTGAGGTGGGAGAGGGGTGAGGAGAGAGCGAGAGGGCTGAATGAGAGAAATCAAGCAAGGTGAGACAAGTAGTGAGAGTACAGAGTGCGGGGCATTCTCGGGCCCATTCCGGCAGACGCCGCCAAGAGCCATTCCACATCATCCCGGCATTCCATGCCCTCCTCCTACTCAGTAGGGTCAGAGTGGGTTTTGGTACGGGATTTGACCCGCACTGTACTTGCCTTGGAGATGGAGGCCGGAACCATTTCCGCCATGGCCCCCGTCCCCCCGTCTGGACCCCAGATCTTCTAATAATCTTCGGGAGCGTGTTGGCATGTAGTCCAAAAGGGGCATGGCGGCAGGTGTACTTCCCAGTTCACTCCCCATGCACTCACTTTCCGCCATGGGGGAAAATCCGCCGAGACGTTCGTACAACAGAGACGTGTAGCGTTCGCTCTGGAAAGTTGATGCGATTGCGTCTATACTCCGATCTTCCTCACTCGGGCACGGGCTCACGACCACGCCACCCGCTCCACGCCGAGTTGTGGAGGATTGGCGGGAAGAGGTGTAGGGTTCATAGCGTCCGTACTGCTGGTCACGGAGGAGTTGATCAACGGATTTTAACACGCTGTGTTTCTCCGACCCTCCCTCCCTCAAACGTGATATTCGCATGAGTTCGTTATGAATCCCGGCTCGTTCTTGGATCTGCTGTCTTCTCCGGGCTATTTCTGCTTTAATTTGACTCTTTTTTTCTTCACGGGAGAAGTCCGCCTCCTCATCCTCAGAGGCGCAAGGGGATGGATTCCAGGACCTGGACTTCCGGTGCTTCCGGACTTGGTGCCGTCGGTCTCGGGAGGAAGCCACGGAGCGGGTGGCGGATCCCCAAGTCTCTCCCTCACTTCCACGGCGGGAAAGAAGGCGGGCGGGAATGCGGGTGTGACTCTCGTCCTCTTCCCGGGTTGAGCCCATGCTGTTAATGGCCGTTTCCCTCAAGACGCCGCCTGCGGCAGCCCAAGAAGAGGCGAGATAGGACTGAGAATGATCTGATCTGATCTGATCCCAGTCACCGAGGAGGTCTTCGAGGGACCCGAACTCATAGGACTTGTACTTTAGTGCCGAACCCTGGAGTCAAATCAAAAGCAGAGGGTTAGACAAGGAAGGAGGACCAGCAAGAAGAAGTACCACGTGTTCTTTGTTCTCAGTCCATAGCCCTGGGCAGAGCGCCGAAGGGGAACGAGAATAGGGAGAAATTCCGGAATATTATTTTTATTTTACAGTGAGCCGTTGATTGAGAATGGAAGCAAGCGGTTTGGGGAAGCTGAGAGGCTTTGAAGGAGGCGTTGAGCGAGAAATGCGAGTTGGGTGGGCGGGAGAGTGGCGGGTCATGCGGGAGGTGGCGGGAGGCGTGAGAGAGAGAACAGTCGTGGCGGTGGTTCTTGCTGGGGTGGGAGGAGGGCACAGACAACACAAAGACAAACACAGGAGGTCATACTCGGTCGAAGTCTTGGAGAAGCTCCCCGTCTTCTTGAATTGGTGAGAAAGGTAGGGATAGTTTGGGATCTGACAACTGACGATGATGGCTTTTGAGCTTCCGACTCATCAAAGGGCTTGCTCCTGCTGACCGTGATATGCCCACATTCCTAGACAGCTCCGCTCTGCATCACCAACCCACCACAGTACATTAGATATTGCCGCTCTGCCCTCCGCACATTGCCCCCTGCCCCGTGTGCTGTGAGTGTGTGCCTGTGCCACTGTGTGCTCGCTATATGTCACTGTCTCGCCCACCCCACCCTCTCTAGTGTTACATTCAAATACCTGGATCGGAGAGAGTCCCCCGCCCGGCTCGTAACGGCGTCCAGTCGAGCCCCAAGCTCCCGATCTCTTTCCCGTAGCGCCTCCAGGCGCCGTCGTTCCTCTGACAGCAGTTCCCGCCGTTCATCCTGAAGCTGTTCTCGCAGGGTTTTCATGTACGAGGGGAGGTGGGAGGGAAGGCTGCTGGGCGAGAGGCCCGCCAGGGCGGCCAGCCCACTCAGGTCACCGTCGCCCTTGTTGTTCAGAAGGTGTCGGAGGTCGGGCGGCAAAACGGCGGCAACTTCTGCCATATTTGAGGCCCATGGGTCAGTGGTGGACTTGGAGGGGTAGATGGAGTGGAGCATGGCGGAGGAACTGAGGTCTGTGCCAGAGGAGAAGACGGGGGCGTTGGAGCGAAGTCGGCTCGGGAAGACGGAGGAGGTCGAGAAGAGGTTTCCGCTGAGCGGGTATACACTGTCCGTCTTTCCTCCAACGCTACTCACGAGGCTCGAGCCTGGAACCACACTCAGCATTAGTCACCATTCTCAAACTTAATAGAAAATAGATATGCGGCTGTTACCTTGGAGGATCCCGAGTGCAGAGCCCGGCCGAGGGACCGCCTCTGGCATGCACAGTTTCCTTAGATTCGTTTCGCTCGAACTTGGTCTCGAGAGACCCAGATTGGAAAGCGGGTATGAACGGGCAGCTGCTGGGTTGTCGAAGGAAGACATTCGCATCGGGGACAGTGACCTGGAACAAAATGGAAATTAGAACATAAGACTCAAGGATTATATATTACATACTGGCCAATGATATCTTACTATTATAAATTACTCGTTTGACCTATTTTTGACCTTTAGGGACCCCATGCAGGTCGTCCATGATCATATTCGGAGTAGCTACCGATAGCTATCAATTTCCGTATGCGTAAGCTATTTTCCCTGGTGCTTCTTTCAGAATTTGCAGTTTTCGAAGCCATTAGAGCCCTAATAGGAGACGGGGGTTTGAGACTCACCTGAACTCCTGAGCTCTTTGCCGATCCCTTTTCGTGGTAGGTAGCGGAGCTGCTTCTTGATCTGTGGGGAGGTAGGGAAGCTTTCGACGCATCCGCAGAGATTTCTGAGAATCTGTCTCGCTCATTGTATCCGAGTCCGTTCCAGCTGGATCCCTCCCGCTTCGAGGCGTTCCAACCGGTGTCCCTATTGGAGTACCCAACGGTGTGACTGTCATGAGAAATGGTACCCGAGAAGAAGAGAGCATGCAAATTACCCCACACCGAGAAAGGAAAAAGAATTGTAACTTAGCTGACTACAAGGCCTACCCGAAAGTGGCTGCTGGAGAAGACATGTCCCGAGCATCCCGCCTCCGCCCCCAATGAACGTCCCCTGACTCGTCACGACGGCAGGTGTAAGAGCACCAATGGTCATTCCGCTTGGGGTGAGTGCGAGTCCCTGACCTCCTATCAGCACCGCCTGTCCGTCCCGCCCCGTCAAGTGAGCCCTTCGACTCGTTTTCTTGAGATGTTGGGCTTGGTGCTGAAGGGCCATTTGTTGCTGATACATGTTGGCCTGTGCCGGACTTAAAGCCTGAACCACACCCACGCCCAGACTTGCGGCCTGTTGTTGCGTCATGATCCCTGCCTGTGTCATCACCTGCTGAGAGCCCTGTTGCTGCGGACTGAGAGCCTGCAAGAACTGTTCCTGGGAGTGCTGCGGAAGTAAGCCCTGCCCGCCCAACTGGTACGGAAGGCTCTGAATCCCGAACTGGGCTTGGGTGGAGCCTGGCTGGGGCTGGTAGGGATGATGGGGGTGGAGAGCGGTTGGTTGTCGGGTGGGTTGTTGGCCGTATATTTGGCTGAGGTCCTGAATGGGGGCAAAGGCCGATGTTTGTTGAACATGTTGCGGAGAGGCGTGGAGGCCAGGGTGGGAGTATTGTTGTGCCTGAGAAGTGACTGGGCCCGTCGGTTGCTGTTGCTGGAGGAGGTATTGCTCATATGGCGACAAGGAGTGGTCCTGAGAGCTCGACAAGGGGAAGAGCTCCGACTTGTCCTCACAGGGTGAGGGACGGGGTGAAGTGCTCCCTAATCCTGAAACTCAAAAGCCGAAAAATTCATTATCCATATCCATTTAGTCTAATGGAAGGTCGAGCAGCACTACCGGTATCATTGTCGTGCCTGGCCCCCTAGTTTCCGCAGAGTCTTTAGCTCTGGTTAGGGAAGGTTCCAGAGAGTCAAGTTTTGTGAGACACGACAATTCTACGGAATTACCAAGCTCTTCACTTAGACTTGGATTAATATTTGGAACTCACCCAATGCTCTGCTGAAGTCGGCCAGCAGACCGCTGATGGACTTATTAGGACCAGCAGGTCCAGCATGGGTCGTGCTTATACCTAACTGACCGGTTTGGCCAAGCGTTCCTATTGCTGACTGTTGGTTTCCCAGTCCTTGCTGCTGTAGACCTATGGAGGGTACGTATTGCTGAGATGATACACTTTGTTGTTGTTGTGACTGGAAAGAACTGGGACTTGAAATCAACCGCCCACTCTGATCGTAGTGTGCCTGTTGCTGTTGCTGCGTAGGCCAGCCCTGTTGTTGTTGCTGTTGCTGCGGAAATCCCATTCCCTCATTCCCTATCGGAGTTAGTTGCTGTTGCGTCGTTCCACTTACAGAAAGCTGTTGCTGCGTTGGAGGCTGTTGCTGCTGTTGGAGATATTGTTGCTGATTGGGTTGCTGTTGTTGGAGCTGTTGCTGCTGAGGTTGTTGATGTTGCTGTTGTTGGAGCTGTTGCTGAATTTGGTTCTGGATGTGCTGCTGTTGTTGGAGCTGCTGTTCAAATTGCTGCTGCTGTTGGGACTGGAATGGTTGGGAGGTAGGGAGCTGGGGTTGGAAGGGCGGTTGTTGGCCCGGGAGAGGGATTGGTTGATTGGGGCCGGGCTGCTGCTGCTGCTGGGGTGACTGGGTCACGTGGTTGAGTTGCTGGTGCTGGGGCACTTGGCCCAAATGATTGAGTTGCTGCTGAGTTTGGAATTGGTTCTGCTGAGACGGAAGCTGACTGAATGTACTCGTGCTGGGTTGCTGATATGACTGGGCCTGGGAAGTGAGGCCTGACATGGCGTCAGGTCCCGCTGGGACTCCACTCGTTGGACCCATTAACGACTGACCGCTCATGTTATTGTTCCATTCACTTGAACTGTCTAAAGGTGCATTGCTGATTTGAGCCTGGAAGAATTACAGTACCCAAATTAAGTAAGATATTCTCTTTCCGATACTCCCCACACACGTGAATAAGTACATTCCTTAGATTTGATTATGTATTGTAGAGATGGAATGACTCAGAATCTCGAAACCTATCCTTCCACTCACACGTAATGCTAATAGCATAGGCCGTGAGTGGAAGGATAGATTTCAAGATTCAAAGCCATCATTCGACTCCATAAAGGGACTTGCAAATCCTGAGTTTTATCGGTGCTCCTTTAGATTGGTTTGTTCTAGCTATCGGAACCACT
>JAQFYT010002687.1:0-12256 GCA_034694925.1 Ceratophysella denticulata
CCTTGGCTTGCATGCCCAATGCCTGAAACATGTCAATTATTCCCTAATTTGAGCCTAGCTCGCCATGCCTTTCCCTGTGCAAACTTATTGTGATATTTTTCGAAAAATTGGTGACTAAAGCACATGCGCGAATTACGGGGAAATAAATTGCACAAATTTCGATATTCCTCGAGTGTATAAAATAACCAATAATAGTTTAATAGTTTTTTTTGTGTTCACCAGTTTCTTATTTAGGTACAATGAGAGAGTACAGATAATAATAGAATTTACTTACACACTACATATGTAGGTATATAATTAATACGTCAAATAATTCTTTTATTTCGATGGAATGTGGCTTATTTGTTCCGATGGTTTCGCTGTAAGATTTAATATTGGTCCCACTACGTAGTCTCGCTGTTGGTTGATTTGAAATGACATACCCATTTGCTCCAATAATTATTTAATATCAACTAAACTAAATATTTTGTACGTATGTATTTACATGTATTTTGCGTGAATACGACTATTACTTGAATTAATTAAACTTTAAACTACAACAAAGCTAACAGTTGATAGTGTACCTATTGATTTACTTTGTATCAATACATGCATTATTACTGCAGTAGACAAGTAGAGAATTCTTATTAGACAACTTTTCGATCTTTATATTTAGCTTTTAATTAAACTAACAATTAGACGTTTACCTACTCTTAAGGTTGAACATTTAAAACTTCAATTAATTACATACATACCTTAGAATGGACTAAAATTCAGACATTCCACATTCCACCATGTATAACCATTATTCTTAACTTAAACTTGTCATAACATCTAATAGAACCAACAAAAACATATAGGCTTTGCTCCATCCATAACGTAGTTTTTTACTCGTCTAAGCTACATTCGTTGAAATTGAAGTCCAACGTCATTGCGGACGGACGATTTGGAATTGGAAATTAAATTACGAATGTTTATTTTTTTTCGAAAAAGCTTAGTATTTTAACTGACCCTCATACAACCCAAAAAACGGTCAAATAATGTATAAAAATAATTATTAAAACAACCGGTATGCTCATTTAAAGTTAAAGTAAAATTTCCCAGCAAAGCAGCATTCATTTAATTTTAGACTTTAGACCTTCCACAATTAACTATGAGATCCGACTTATCTCGGCGCTCCCAACAAGCTCTAATTCAGCAGTTGAATTAAAGTGAAATATAGTTTGAGAATATTAATTAGTGTGCATTGCATTGATGTTAATTCAATAATAAAATAAGACCTTCTGTTCTAAGCTAAGGAATGAGACAAAAAATCTTGAAATTTGACCCATATGGAATATTATATAGGGGTTTCACATCAACTTTCTAAAAAAAGCACTGGAAGAGAATTTTCATAAAAAAAAAATGGTGATCGCATTTTTTTTTCTCACCAATAATTTCCCTTCGCGCAGATGTGGATTGTTTAGGACTGAAAAAGTGTGCGACCCCATAGCGCAATATCGGGACGAAATAATGGATCGCCAATGAGTCGCTAGCTACCAAATACCCAAATATACCATACCATACCAAGTCTAGATAGTTCCGTCACAGGCTTCTGAGAGAGCTTTGAAAATCAGACTAGACGAGGACGCACTGCTGGAATTATTATTACCCTCATACTCCGCCATTCCATGACTTCCGCTGCTGGACGCCCCATTTGAAATGGTTGGTGGACTTTCATTGTCATAAGCCATCAATTCCCCTGACTCTATCTTGAGTCCATATTGATGATAGTACGAATTATGGTTCGCATCCACGCTGGGGTACATGACCGGACTCTGAGAAAGATACGTCTCGTAGTGATGCTGGGGATGGACATGGTGGTGGTGATGGTGGTGCTCACCATATCCATTGGTCTCGAACTGACCACCTCTGTCCTCATCCTGACCCAACCACGAACTCGGGCTCGTGCTGTACTGGGGTTGGTCAAAGTGACTGAAAATGGAGTTGTGCTGTGGCACAGGGGAGTGATGGGACATGTCGAAATAGTCCTGGAGTGACTGTTGGCGGTGGAAGTGATGAGTGGCGGACTGCTGCTGGAGCAACAATTGTTGCTGATGTTGCTGGAGCTGTTGATGATACTGTTGTTCCTGAGTCGAGTTCGTGCTGACTGGGATGGCTTGCTGAGCATGGAATTGGGCAAAAGGAGCCGTGCTTCGATGGTACGGCTTGGCGTTGTTCCCAAACTTGCTCATGAGCTGGGCAACGGGGCTGACCTTGCTGGTAGAGCTGGAACGGTCTTCGGAGGAGGATGTGGATGTGAGACCCTCACGGTCTGAATTCTCGAGCGGTGACATTTCCGGGGTAGGCAGATTGACTTGGTCTCCGTTGCTGTGGTGGTGGTGGTGATGGGCATGGTGCTGAGATGGGAGGTGCATGTCGATCGGGGAATCGATCATGTGGCTCTGCTGAAGCACTGTTCCTCCAGTCGTACCTAGGAATCCAAATTCTTAATTAAAGATTGGTTGAAAATTGCAAATATTCGGATCGTGAAGTGGAGCCTCATACCTCATACAATTACTAATATAAGTAGTGAGATATGTATGGGAGGGAGCACTTAAGTATTATGAATTACTTTTCACTTTCAGTTCAACAATCACCCTAGCCCTAGCATACCCAGGGTTACATTGTTCAATTCCAAGTACTCATTACATGACACAAGGAGGGCTTCAACCCTATCCTTGCCAAAGGATCCTAATCCTATCCTACGTACGCTAAAGGATATCTCGTCTACACCCAAGCTATTGTTGGGCCTGATATACTAGTGCACAATGTACACAATAGTTGTTCGACGTCTGACGCTTCAACGGAACAGGTAACACGTGTACTAATAAAGTAAACAATGGGCACAAAAGAAGTCAATATAAAGATCCTTGCCGAAGGCAGTCTGAACAAAGTCTTAAAATCTCAATTGAGCCTGCATCAATTTCAGGATTCTCAGAATTTTCTACATTCCAGCTCCATTACATGAATGCCTCAGTTACAATTCCCAATTACGAAATTCTTACCATTTGGCCGCGTCACACGTCGGAAATCCTTGGACGGTTGTTCCGGGTCCGGACTCGCATTTGGGGAAGCCTCAGGCGTATGAAACCCCGGGTAAGAGCTGCCAGCCGCCACATAGGTATCCTGGTTCAGAAGCGGTATAACGATGTCGTTGGGTCGCCGACCTCCGCGCTTGGTCTGCTTACGCCGCCTTGGGCGGTACTTGTAATTGGGATGAGCCGTCATGTGCATTACACGGAGTCGTTCCGCTTCCTCCACGAAGGGTCGCCGTTCATTGGGCGTCAATCCGCGCCATTTCTTCCCTGAAACACGGTCAAGACAAGCTTCCGAATTATCAACTGCTTCATCGCATAATTATCATTAAAGCATATTCAGAAATTACTCCGCAGACCCAGCAAGCAAGCAAAGTAAGCTAAGCATTATAAGGGATTATAGCCGGAGATAAGGTTCGTAATAATAATGAGGAGGAAGGGTTCATTAATCACAGAGAGCAGGTAATTGTCCAGATAATACCGGTGCCGTCAGGGTGTCAATCAGAGAGAGATGAGATCATTACTCACACGGGCCACAAGCCCTACGGCCAGGCTTCTACGCGACCATTCTGCACCCCTTCGGCTTCAGCTTCCCCCTACCCCGTGCATTTGATTAGAATACAAAAATCCCCTTGATGAGCCAGTAAAGTGTAATAATAACTATGCAATAATGTCTTTCGTCGGAATTCTATTAATAGAGATTTACAAGTACAAGAGGATATTTTGGAAAATTCTATGTCATTTGGACCTCGTTCCATTGTGCGATAATCATAACGCACATTGACTAAGTTATTCAGAGGGCTTAGCCTCAAGGCTTATTTCAAGGGTTCTGGTCCAAAATCATACGTTTTACATACGTATTATACCTTACACGCGTTTTTGATGGTCGAGTTTAAACTACTGCGCCCAATTGACCAAGAACGAACTTTTCCTACTTCATTTCAGATCATACTATGGATGTGAATAGAGTTATTTCACGTCAACACGCCTAACATTGCAATGTAATAATATTTGTCGGTAAGTAATTACACCATGAAATCTTTGGTTTCTAACCAGGCTTCATGCGTTGCATTTCATAATTCATAATCCACATTTTAAAGTCCAATTTTAAGTAGATATCGATAATCCGAGCTGTTGAGAAATGAAGTTATTATCCCAGTTATTTATCGTGAATGTCTCGCACGTGCTTGGAGGACACGGTGTGACTAATTATTTTCCTTTGAGTGAACATGATCTGTGAATTGGATATTGGATGGTATGTTGCCCTATTACTGTATAGTATCAGCAGCTTGGCCGATTGGAACGAACTGATATGCGTAAGCAGAGCTACTGAAATGCAATCTCATTATCTATCGTGTGTCGTGTGTCTATTCAGTTGCTATTTATTTACACGTAACATGGGTCCATTGTTTCAACGCCTGCACTGCACTACTGCATCCTACCCATTAACAATCTATCTATTTTCATATTGTTCGACAAAGCTTAATCTCATATGAATGTCGCCATTGATTTATGAAAGACCTCATTGCTTGGGTTTATAATTAGTCAATTAAGGTTCTTTCAGTAACTGGTAGTACCCCATCGATCAATACAGTGACCGAAAAATAATTTGATTTATAATTTTAAAAGTCAATTTCCATTGAACGATCTGATTTCTTTTCATTGGACAGTTATTACGAAATAACCAATTAAAATTTGGCACAAGCCACTCCATTGATTTAGTTTTCATTAATAGCCTTAACCTATACGAATACAAGTTCCCCGTTGGAATAGATTGTTATCTCCTGCAGAACTATTTCATATCTAATTCAGAAAATATAATATTGATATTTGGTCATTAGGAACCCTTGCGTAAGGCTCAGGAGGGAAGTATAGCCCATAGCATAATCATGAATAACGATTATGTTATTTTTTGTTAATTAGTTGGCTATACATAGAAATAGAAATATGTAATTCGGCTCATGGCGTCGTCGGACCCGACGTCAAGAAAAAACTATGCCCGACGACGTGTTATCGAATTACAAGAGGCTCCAATTTTAATGATGGCATGCGACAACATTATTTTACTTTATGAAGTGTTTTAACTGGTGCGCGTGTTCAAAGTTCAATTTTATATTTATACATCAGGATTGGGATTGGATTGTAAAAAGGTTCATGAGACTCTCTTGCCCACCGAGGCTGTGCTCAACCTTCGGTTGAAATTTTATTAGTACGAATTCCTTAGGTCAATAAAACGGTCGTAATTAAAATGATATATTACGCCTAATAACGCGAATATAGAATTAATTGCTATCATGACGAGAGAGGCAACCGTTAATTCTAATTTTCCTTGAAGTTAAGCTTTATAATGTACCTATAATCGACTCTAAAAATTGCAATGAGTTCAAATTCTTAAATTATGAGAACTAATACGTAAACCAATCACGGGTTATAGGCGGACTGCGTCAATTCCCATTTCCTCGGAATCTTCAATAATTACTTTCCTGCATTTTGCAAATATTTATGACTGGATAACTTTGCCGGTCGTGCAAAGTGCAACAGATGCACTACACATAAACTACTATACCCTAGATTCTTCAGGAAATAACCTTGAAATATGTACCTAAAATGAATTATGACCAATGAGATCGCACAAATTCAATGGATGATCAATTAGTGTTGTAAAATTGTTCATAGTTCCCTACTATTTAATTTCAACAAGTTTTCCAGAGTGGGAAATTTTCCCTAACCTACCCTACGGCTAATTTATCGAGTTCTCCAGTGAACATTTTTCTTAACCTACGCCAACGTAATACTGTTGAAGTACTCTGTGTATTTGTCTTACTAGCGGTTATGCAGTTACGCAAAAGGGTAACACATTCTCTTATGACTCAGGGCAGCTTTCGTAAGGGAATCGCTTATATCGAATGATGCACAATCTGCTTGCGGTTACGATATAAAACTATGAAAACCAAGCCGTGCTCTATTCACACAAACCTTACTAACTATCCATGGACCAGGTAATCGAAGCAAATAAGTCAAGCCACTAACGATATTTTGATCTCATCCAAAATTTCAAAGTAAAAATTGATTGAGATTTGTATGTCGGAAAGGGGGAGTGTGAGAGATTTGTCAGGGCACGGCGGGTCGTGTGGGCTGAGACTGACGAGTTTTGCTGGTGCTACACGGTGAAGTTCTTGAAGAGGCGATTACAATGAGTAATGAGAGCTGGGCCAAGATGCTGGGGCCACTCGCTCTGTAATCATAATTAAAGACGCGTCTTTGGACATCCAACCGCCGACGCTTTTTCTGTACACATAAGCCGCCGCACTTCTAACCCTCAGCTCGAGCACAGACATAGCTCGCGATCCCAGGATCGCCAATTTTACTAACCTAGTCATAAGACATCAGTAACTTATATGGATGATACGGTTGAAAAAAGTATGCGACCCCAGAATCGCACGCCGTATCAACATCGAAGCTTGGAATTTTCAAATCCCAAGTCAGTCACACCGGGCCTTCCTCTCCATATGTGTAAACTGAAGAAATTACAGACCAAAAGTCCCAGTTCATCTCAAAGTCAGTAATGAAAATTAACTAACAAAAAATACATAGTTTTTTCTTTCATCTTCCAATTCCAACCCCCTTTCCTTCCTTAAGTCGGGCTTATTAGTCTCTCAAACTCCCGTGGTGAGAGAGCCGAGGTAGGAAAAAATTAGATGCAGGTAGGTACTCGGAAACACCTTTTAAAAATAATTCTGACAATAAAATCATTACACACATTTTATTGCCTCTGTACAATTTAGTTGCTTGAAGCGAATGGATTGTATACCTAGTTGAATTTGAAAATACACATAGTACAGTCTCGAAAGGAATCAAAACCAAAGATTTCGCGTCCGTCAAATTGGGTGAATAAACCCCTAAATATAACCCGTATGAAATAATTTAGGCAACGATGGATATCTGAGACGTTGAAATGCTAATTGTATGAATCGCGGTTTACATAGTTAGTAATCCAGGATTGGATTCGGATTAATGGTAAGTTGGAAATGTGGAAATGACGTTGAAAATCTCGAGTTTTAGAGTAAATAATGACAATCTATATCGGTTCAGTCCAATCAATCCAAAGCACCAAACTCATGTTGACATAATATCTTGTTTGTTTAGGCTTCAAGGATGCATGTAAATAGCTTTACCATTGCTGAATCAGTTGCAACTAAAAATTGAAACCTGAGACCATTGACTAATCCAGTTCAATTAAATCATGAATAGCGTATTGGAGATTTACGTTCAATTATTATGCATTTAAAATTATAAAAAGAAATCACAATACATAATTGATTTCGTAACTTTCTCCAAGGTTCAGTTAATTTTAAAGGTGTAAGCATTGTAACTCCGAGACTTATGTATTCAGCCCAGGTAATGTCATTTAGCATTAATATTTTTAGCGTGGACATTGGAATTCGATTCGGATCGTATCTTGCAAACGATAGGTACTTCTTGTTTACTTGGTTTTTGATTAGTTCGGGATTAGTCGGATATAGGTTAAGGGAGATAATGAAAATACAAATAAAATTCAGAGTTCAGCTTCAGCCAATCATATGAATTTAAAAGCTACACCAAATTTAGTACATAGACACACTTTAATTACAAGACACTATCCACAGAGCGAGTATCTATTCGCTGTTCTTAGTTCTTCTAATTTTTGATTAGACCGGAATGCGGAGCAACAAAAAACTTATAATTCGATAATTAAGCTCATGGTGAGCATCAACCATCAACCTAAAGAAGTACGCACTACCGCTCTACCTTCAGTCCTAAATTGACCATCATTTCTCATTGTAGGGAGTCCTGCCGGTCGAAATGAGACCTAGGAAGTTTAAAAAATGCCTTGTGCCATGCTGTAGCTCCAATCCAACTAGTCGAAGCGGAGTTTGATTTAAGAAACACAGGTCCAATGACGGTTTTGAGTCAAATATTGACGAGGAAGTTCATGGGGAGCTCCACGTGCGGTCAATGGATTTTTAAGAATTTTTTTATATTAAAGACTCGCGCAGGCTAGGCTGAGGCATAGCTACATATTCTAGAAATTTTTATATTGGAACAGATCGTTCGTGATCAATTGGGTTTAGTCAATTTGGGGTTACCGGTTAATTCAAAAACGTACACTTATCGTGATGATACTATGTTTATTTACATTAACAGTGTTTTGCGATTAACGTATCCACTGATAATGCTAGCAACTCGCAACGTTGTATTTTAAATAAGCCTAAGTTACCATATTTGGAAAATTCTTAGTAACCGATACCAAATTGACCACGAACACTAATATTGGCTATGCTACGCCTTATTTTTGTTCCCAAATGCGTTTGCTTTTAAGACCAGCTCGTTCCTTGGAGAAAACTGTAGCTTCGGATGTCATCTTCGTAAGCTCATGGGTAGGATAAAGTGGATCTTCGGCACACCAGGGAATAAATGGAGAGAGTACCTCACACCGTGCCCCATTCATCAACCAAACGCCAAGTCGAATCAGAGTCTACAAACCCCAGCACACCTGATTTCCTATTAATCAAGGATTTATGGGCCTTTTGGAAGCAGTTGGACTCGGACTCCGACTGATCTGTTGTGCCTTTTCAAATTACTCCAGAACCCTCAAGTGCCTCTCATTCCGTTAAAAAAAAGTTCAATTCAAAACTACTTCTACATATACAACAAATGCCATATCAAAGATTTTTTGTTCCGTCTTTTTTGCTTTACAACTAAGCACATATATTTGCAAGTACTTAAGGTATTCAGAATGACATATGGGTTGACCGATAAGTGATTTTTGCAAAACAGAAACAAGGACAGTAAATATTAGGATGATTTTCGCATATTTTTGCACATACAGATATTTTGGCAAATAACCAATACCAGTCTAAAGTTCCTCGTACGGCAGGTCAATAGCATTGTGTAATTTTGATCGTTGACAGGTGTCATCTATTCAGCTCGGTTTAATACATGAAATGTCTAAAACCTCAACACTGAAGTCAGTAGCCATGTGAGGCACAGCTAGGATTGTAAGCTAAATCGATCTCAAACCACGTTACATAGTAAATACTAGCTAACGAGCTAAAAATAATACAGTAAAACCGTATGTGTTTCTAAATTGACACTAGAAACACAGGATTGAATTTACTACTATCTAATTAAATGTTCTATTCAACTTTCAACCTAAAATGTAAGCTTGAGACAACCGTAACCTCGCTGAACTCGTGTAATTAATTCCAGGCCAGGTCTCAGATGTCATAATATTGTACTACAATAGTAATATAATTGTTTTGGAATATCTTTGTAAAGTATAACACAGTATACAGAATAGAGAATTTTTTCACCTTTTGATTACACCGTTTACTTAATAGGAGATTCACCCCGAATTGACTATACCATGTACCAACAAAAAACTCTCAAATTGCCAAAGAACTAGCTCACTCTTCACACCTGAGCAAGTATTGACTTATGTTCCGATAACTTAAGTCAATTATGAATTCAGCAGAGAATAAGATGGCAATATACCTACATTACATAATAGTCGAGCACAATAATTCAAAAGGAAAAAATTGCCCGTAAGTTTATTCTTTACCTAACAAGGTTTGTAAAAGCAAATACTTAAGTCAAAAGTCTGAAGATCTCTCCCAAATCCAACCCTTCAAAACTTCTGTATTTTTCCTTAGCCTGTCCCGCAGCCGTCCACCAATACAAAAACAGCTTTCGTGGAGGGCTGCACAAAAATTATCATAATTACCTGACTAACTACCGCCCTCCCTCGTTTACTCAATTTCCATAATGATTAACTCATTAGTAAATTAAGCTGTGGTAGGGTGTACTTGTAATAAATGAAAACTGGTCATGAACTCACCCCGTCGTCGATGACAATGATGCTAATTCTTGATTCTGAGTATTAGTGTTCTATGCATGATTCGTTCGTATATAATTATACCTAGTTATCTTCAAATAAACTCGTCTCTTGGAATTAGCATAAGAATAAACTAAAATAATTTTTTACTAGTCTGCTTGTCTTGTGCGCTTTTGCAAAGTTCCATCTTAGAATATTTAATTGTTTGACTTGTTGAGATTGTTCTGAGGTTTACTACAGAAATATACGTGTAACACGGCTTTCCTCAAGCACTGCATTGCGAATGTTCGACATTTCTAACCTGCCTGCTAGGATTACGCATTTTAAACCCATTCCCTTTCGGCAAATAAAGAATTTCTAAACTTTAAGTCAATGTAGATTGATGGCATCGTTTAATTAAAAAACAAAACAACAATGTATTTATGCATATTTGCCAAAATAAGAATACATGTCTTATTGTTAGTCACAAATTTTATTCGATTAAAACAACGAAACCGGGTCTAATATCGCTAGCCCTAAAATTTTCAGCATTGCGTAAACTCATTTCCAGACCAGATACTCAAAAACGAAATGTCGCCAAATGACCGCCGTCAAATTGACCGCCGCAGTATTGCTTGAACTCAACAATAGAGGATGCAGGTCATGTCTCATGTTGGACCCATCAATTCCTACCAAGCTGTGCAACCAGGTTTGAAAATAGACTCACAAGTTTGGAACTGCATCATCCGTCATTCCCGTGTAGCTCATGAGTGAGATGCTGATGATATAACAAGCCAAGGCATCTTTCCAATAAGAAGCCACACAGAAGGGAACTTGTACGCTCGTCAGTTCACTCATGCCCAAAAAATATTTATCCACTATAAAAAGAACTCATGGTAAGTCGTAATATGCTAATGGTCTGTCCCAACTCAGGATATCTAATTTAGTATGCAGCGGAGAGCCAGGGAAACATAATTTTCAAAACTTTTGCACGTGGATGCTGAGCTCAGGGGATGGGTTTGCGGATTAAATAAAAAATTGCACAAATACGTGAATTGCATCCAAAGTTGTCATGGGCGAAGGTATTGAAAATTATATTAATAGTTTGGCTTTGGATCATTTAGTCAAATTATTCAAAATTTGGCGTTTATGCTAAAAGCTTTGAAAATCGTATTTAGGTGCACTAGAATAGCTCAAATTGAGCTGAACTTAACTTCGTATCACAGATCAAAGCAGTAAATAACGTATGAGTTGCTCTGATCTCAAGGCGGAACCCGATGAGATGAGATGCTCATTTTTTTCTCACCACAGCAGATACAACCCTGGTCGATCTAATCCCAATGCATCTTTAATCTAATCAGATCTGACTTTTGAAATTGTGGCAGTCATAACACCACACACTACCACTAGAGAGTGAAATATTGATCGGGGAAGAGGCATAGGGTGTAAAATGTAAAATGCCCTAGTCTAATAGCCTAATGTCTAACATACTATCTTCAAATCTCATCTTCAATTTCAAAATCCCGTAGTGTCTCAGAAAAATGGGTACAGATTTTTCAGTAAAATTACTTGGCTCGAGATCATGACACCTAACCAACAACGAGCAATTTAAAATTCATAATATCTTCCGACATCAACCGCTTTCTCAACGCTTTCTACATGGTATTATATAGGTAACCATGGGTAGTATACAGGACATTCATACAAGACTTTCAAAAGAATTTTATCAAAGGCAAAAATCAGAAAGGCGGGCACATGAGGGGAATTTTTTACCCTGCTGCGGCGCTTAGTACACTCGATTAGTTACGCCCATCTTTCCTCGCTTGTGGCTAATTATTCAAACCGAAGGGGCTACAGGGCTACACACAGAAACGCGGGGTCTCAATGACTAATGAGGGCATTACTGTTACGAGACACTCACACGAAGACTAAAAACTTTTTAGCTCAAACCCCCCTAGTGAATATAAGCCTACAATTCCATATTGTACTTAAATACTTAGCAAAGCCATACAATTAGTCAAACAGGAGATTCCTCCTTCCTTCGTAGTAAATAGCTTGTACACAAAAAAAAAATTTCGTACGATTTTAATTGCTTCACAGTGAGTGGCTTACGTGCGTTACACGAAAAAGTTCGTGATTTTCAGACTTGTCCCAGGTGCCAGTCAGACGTCGTCTCATTTGACTACTATTCCGAATCTCCGCGCAGGCAAACCACCGTGTAGGTAGAGTTGGGTACTCTCAGAACCTATTAGCCTTTAAAAACAATCTCAGGCCTATCTGGACGACGAGTCGCTAGCTGGGGAAGCAAGCGTCGTAGCAGCGGACGTGAAAGAATTTCTGCGCAAGT
>JAQFYT010002688.1:0-12255 GCA_034694925.1 Ceratophysella denticulata
ATGATGCTTTCTAACTACTTAGATTTGCTTTGCATGCTTTTGTGTTTTTAATAAAAACTGGACTTAATCTGAAAGGGTTTTCCGTTGCGCCTTTTTCGGTCCGAATCAGTTTTTTTCGGTGAAAATGAGTAACTTCGATTATATAAAAAAAAGAAAAAAATCGGGGAAAGTCAGATCTTACAAATTTTAGTTGAAATGCGGTTTAAAAAAGAATATTTAGCGGAGACTTTAAATACAAGCCTGGCGCAAGTACGCGACTGAAGCAAAGGCTTTTTCACTGGCGTCAGAGAAAATATGAAGTTCCATTGGCCCGGAACCCGTAAAGTCGTAAAAACGTGGGATGGTCAGCGACTGAATTGTCCCGAGCTCTCCGATCAAGCGCTTCCCATTTAAGTTGAGCTCCTCCGTCAGTTGGTCAACCCACCCGATTCCGGTGGTCCAGATTTCCTGCAGAAGGATGTTGGCTTGAACCACAAAATCCGCCAAGAAACCCATAGGATCAAAAATGGACATGACCACCCGTAGCACTTCCCGCTTCGTTGGCCGGTCCATTCCATCCAATAGGCTGTTGATTTTATCGATCCTCAGCTTGAATGAGAACTGGTCTGAGTTTGGGTCCCAAAACATCCCAAGAACTCGCTATGTGGCCAGTTCCGAATCCATCTTGAGGTCTTTGTTAGTGCTGGATCTTACATCGGTGGGCAGAGAGAGGAGCATTCCCTAGAAAATAGTTGATGCTGGTACCCTGGCACTTTGCAGCAGTGTCGAACACGAACCAAATCTTTCCTTTCTTGGGCTGCATGACTCCAAAGTGTGGCAAATACCACGTTCTGCGACCTTTCCTCTGCGCCTCAGCACGAGACAGCTTTCTGGCAAATCCTTTTTGCAGGTACTTATCAATTTTTTCTTCGTAGAATCAAGCAAAGGCGGGGTCGCGGTCAATCTTCTTCTCTGCAATGCTGAGCCTCTTCATGGCCATCGGTTTACTGTTAGGCAGTTCCACAATTTTCTATTTCCAAAGTAACTAGGTTTCCCACTCTGATCCAACTCGACGAGTGGTTTTCTTGAGAATTAACAATGCCAGTGCGTCCTCCGTGGACGCCTTAGTCTCCGTAGGCAGAACGCTGAAAATTTCGGTCCGAAACGGTTCCTTCATGAGCTTGTTCAGGAGGGCGTCTCCATAGGGCGACTCGAATTGTTTGCTGAACAGGGAAAATTCACTGCAAAGTTTCCAGGGACTAGGTACCCATGAAACACAAACCAAAAATTAAACTCAATATGATGTCATTTCTAAAGCATTTCATGAAAATACCAAATTAATGATGGCGATATTATGCAATTTATTAAAAATCACGGTGACAGAACTAAAATAACATAAAACTGCTGTCAGAATCATGGCAATGGATTACATTTGTCAAACCGATCATAACAAGTTTTTCATATTACGTTGTTGTTACCTCTTTAGAAATGTGTCATAATGATGCCTCGAAACCAGGAAGCAGCCCTACATAATTTACGCGTTACGAAATGACATCGATTGAAGAAGACTTAAATTGCCGAACTTGTGACGGCATGCTGACTCTACACTAAATGCGTAAGTAATACATCATGCCTGGGAGCTAGATGCCAACAGCTCTCTGTCGCCGTGAAAATGACAGCGCATCTTAATGTCAGAAAATTCATATGTGGTGTGGACAAACGTTGCTCCCTCCATTTTTAGCTTTTGTCTTTTTGGCTCAGTACACGGCACACTGTCAAAATGGCTAAGTTCGTCGTGATATGACTTTTACAAGGAAAAGTTAATTGATTTTGTGCCTTTGACGTCGGTTAACGGCGATTTATGTGCTTGGCCTGGTACTTGCTGGACCTGGACAGACGCTCTCACCGGCTCAGTTAAAGCTTAAAGATACTCCTGATTCTCAACCAGAAACTGCCCAGCCGAAGTGTCCTGTGAAAATAATTGGAATTTGTGGTAAGTGTGCTGTAGGTTTTAACCCTGCTTGACCCTATTTGAAAGCTGTTTCGTTGAGTTTCTAGACAATAGTTTTAAAATGGATATGATTAGTTTGATTTCTGTATATTTACTGTAAAGATAATATTTGATTTACGTTAACCCTTCGGGTGGGTAAAATTGCTATACCTAAATCATGTACTTTACCGAATTCTGTAGACATATATTTAAAAATATTTTGCCAGAGGTATAGGAAATGCGCGAGCGGGTCCTAACAGGTTTGAAATTACCCCAGTCACAGCGCAATCGACAAGATCGGGTTCGCAAATTTGGGATTGCAATTCCCTCCTCCAAATAAAAATTGTCAATGTCTGTCCCCTAGTATTCGTACTAAAGGATTGTACTAATATAACTTTTTTTTACTAAGGTCAGATACTTATCATCTATTTCGTGAGGAACTGTTCAACACGTTACTTACGCCATTCCGGAGCGGCTTTTTAGTAACAGACTTGCGGATGCGATAAGCTTCACTGGAGCTCATGACAAACTTGCATTTGAAAAGTCGCCTCTACTCCAAGTAGTCAATAGTGAGCTTGACAAAAATCGAAGTTTTATTTGCTACAACTACAAGGACAAGGACATATTTATTCTAATTATTTATGTCATTGGTGATTGCAGGTTCAGAATAGCTTTAACGAAGCTCAGCTCCCCAGCCCAGAAAACCAAATCCATTCTGCAATCATCAATTGGTTCCGTATTCCGTACCTCGAAGAGTAGGAAGTAAAAATGAACTTTCCGTCACGATGGACAACCCAGAGGAGAGTCCAAAATCGAACACGTCAACTTATTTAATCTTTACCCGCAGTAATTCCTCAAGCCATCCCTACTGTATGTGTTTCAGCAGATCCTTCTGTATCAAATAACGGTCAAGACAATACGGAAGAAGACCCGACTGGTTGGTCAGATTCCGACTACTCAAATAAATTAACAGATGGTTTACTTTTTTTAACTTTGATTTATTTACTCTTCCACTAAAGAAACAATCACACCAGTAAATTCAATGCTGAAAGTAAAATATTTCATTAAACTTAGGACCTTGAGGAATTGTTGCTAAGACATTGGCCGCGTTACCGCGCTGAATTGCGATACTAATGCGCTGTATCAGGAAACTTCGTGATCTTTTCTCGCCCGTGCACGGATAAAGGCGTTTACCCAACTCGTTCACCAGTCTGAGGGCAAATTCACCAAAGGTCTTTACTTAGTTGTAGTTCTAGTAATAACAGTAGTTTAGATTTAGACAGTACCGGCGTTGACTCAAGAAATGAGATAGGTTCAATAAAATCGTTTTAAAATAATCGTACCGCAGCCGGCGATCCTGAAATGTAATGTATTTGAATATGTTAAACCGTTGAAATCCTACCTATGTGAAAGTGAAAAGTTAGGAATACACATGTTAGGAAAAATATCAGCTATACCTAGCTATTAAAAATTAACAGATTTAAAACAAAAATGTAATTTTATCCTATTGTCAAGATTTTAATATGTTTATTGGAATTCCAATGTTGTCCTGAATGCTGTTGTCTGATTTATTTAGATATTTTAAAATCAAAGCATATTTACACTGTGCATCGTTATTATGCTTGTTAGTATAATTAAATTCTCTTACAATAATTATAGTTGATTTAATATAATAATGTATCCGAACTCAATTACAATTTATAATATATTAAAAAGGCTTATAATTTTCTGCTGAGTTAGCTGGTATTTAGAGTTCGGTATTGTATTTATTGCGCAGCAGTATCTTTCGGTCATATGCATAGCATAATGAGGTCATCGATTACTGGTCACGACAATACGTAAGCATGACGGTGCAGAATATTGAGTGATACTGATATCAGTACCATACAGCATATTTGGACATCCTGCTGTCAGACGCGATGTCGGAATGACGGCATCAGATGCTGTCATGAAGCAGTAGGGGTCGTGGTGCAGCCATAGGTATCTTCATGACAGTAGTCATGGATACACATGATTCCGATATTACTGTCATGCCTAGGGATGGTTTCATAGGTAGATTCCCATGGACCACCCAACCCAACGGTGTCTTGGAGGCGGCGGGGCCGCTAAAATCCCGGTGAACCACTCTCTTCGCAGTGATGAGGCCCCAATGCCTCTGCCCGATTAGAAGTTGAGGCTTGGCTCCTTTGAGGTCATCCAACTTGATTGGGTTTTGGTGGGGCCAAACTTTCTTAAGGGCAGCAATGTCAACCGACTGTGTGGGCAAAGGCAGGTTCGGAGCCGTTCGAACATGGTTTATTGAGTACGGCTTTGCTTCCGGATCGGTTCCCGAATTCATGACCGTGATTTCTCCTGAATGTGGGAATGCTTGTACTACGTCGTACATCCACTGGGTGTTCAGCGGCTTGTTCGGCCCGCAACCTCTGATCATCTTCGCCAACCCTGCATCCATCATTGTTGTGGACGAACCATCGTCCAGAAGAGCAAATGTGTTGACCGTCCCAGCTGGTCCCGTGACCTTGACTGCCAAAACACGAAGTAGAACATTTGAGCTTCCGTGCGCGTGGAGATTAGTTTCAGTGCTCATTTCCGATTTCTTCTCCGTTCCATGGAGAAGTGGGTTGTGTTTGTCTCCGCAACCGTCCACGCTGCACGGTGTCTTCTTCTTGCAGTTCTGGACTCCATGTCCAGTTGCAAGACACTTAAAGCATAGCTTCTTCTCTCGGACCTACTTCCGTTGGGCGTTGGGGTCTTCGGCCTTCAGCTTACGACACTCGACGGTCTCGTGTCCAGGCCAAAGTCCGCAAAGCCACAGCCTGTGCTACTCTTCGTCTTCTTCTTTTTGGGAGTGGTCACTGTGGTCACTTGGAGTGGCCCCCGGGCCTCATCCGGCCCGGGCTCAGCCACTGTAAGGACAGAACTTTCCGTTCACGTCCCGTCTGCCACCCGCCTCGTCTTCTCCGTGGGCCACATCGGGTGATGCTTTGAGTCCGCCTGCTCCCCCGTCGGCCCCCAGGTCCACCCCATCTGCTGAGTTCCCTTTTTTGACCACACAATTGGAGCTCGGTTGGCGGTGGCCCTTCGGAGATACCCGGGCATAAGTGCAAAATTAACCCGTTAGTTGGTATAGGTTGGGAAATATTTGTTTTTAACAATAAATTTAAAAAACAATACATTTCCGCGCCAAACACTGTGCTGCATATTGTGTCCGAGTGTCCTGCAAGTGTAGAAAATTTAGTTTGGTTGGCGGTGGCCCTTCGGAGATACCCGGGCATAAGTGCAAAATTAACCCGTTAGTTAGTATAAGTTGGTACAACGTTTTAAGTATTTACGCGGAATGTCGACATATTTGTTAATGAAGGGATGCACAATTCCAGAACTTGGCCACATTTATTCACCAAAGAAGACACTATGCATGACTTTAATTATTCTTGTCTGCAGTTTCGATATTCCTTGATATATTACTTGCGACATGCTCCTCCAAACAATTCGTCGCATTTCCACACCGAAATAAGTCAAAGAGACAAGCAGGAGAATACTGAACATAGCGAAGAGTGTGAGAATGTTCGAATCCAGACTGAGCTTCTTGGGTTGACGAGTCCGTGCCATGACCTTACCCTCCTGAGATGTCAAAGCCAGACTTCGCATCTCCACCCATTCGTGGTATATTCCTGAAGTCAGAAGGCATCTCATTCGGCGAGTGACAAATCCCTGATCCCACGAAAGGCTGTGCAAGTAGATACCTTGCTGCTCCCCTAGGATCGTTTCGGTCCCCAAATAGAGGTCCATTTTGGTAGCAATAGCTGCGGCTAGCAGTCCGCGGTAATGTTTTTTGAGTCCCGCAAGTTTGTCCACGAACGCCGTCCTATTACATTTGAGAAATTCCATTTCTATGCCATTCAACACTAACGTTTTGAATCGAGACGTCCAGGTCCGCATGAGTTGCCAAATGGATTTATGAAATTTCCCGCGGAATCCCCAACTTCCGTCATCCCACCAGGTAACTCCGGCGTCCAGGAGACCAGTGGGCACTTTCCCTCCTGGTTCCTGAAATGCACCTTCATCGTTCTGAAATGAGTCCAATACATTTTGTATGGCGTCCAATTGATGGATATTGCCAAGCCACCAGGGATCGATGGGTGTGAGAATCGTGTAGTTCTGTTGAACAACTTCGTTGAAAGTGGAAATGTGAAAGGGTTGAAGCGGAGCCGTGACGTCCGTGATGACGATTCCCTTGTAGCCGTTACTCAGCACGATGCCCACGAACAAGAAGCATGAGATGAAGACATTGAATGGACGCTTTTGCTCCAGCTTCCTTATGATGAAGTAGCCATGTTCCAGGACATACGAATAGAGTAGCAGAAATCCGTGCTCAGGAATTTCCTTGTACCGAAACAGAATGCCCAAAAATATCGAGCTAATCATGAAGCAGATCAAGAAAAACATCCATGTCCCCTCGTCCATTGCCTTGAGGTAAACATGGAAATTTACAGACTCATGCCTCAATTCACAACTCATGAATCCAAATGCTTCTCTGTGCGTACTAAAGAAGGTACCACATGGCCCCATTTGGATATCCGGCACATTTACTCTGACCATCACCATCTTTGCTGCTGCATATACGTTACTATCGATTATAGCACTATCATGTTCATGATAGGCTCCATCGTAGACCGTGCTATTAGGCAGGCCGCATGCGATTGCGGACAGGAGTGCCAGGAGAGAAGAGACGGGTTGGTCAGACATGGTCATTGAGCGCAGCGTTAGTAATGGTGGTGGTCCTGCGTATTTGAGCACGGGACCATCGCCTGGATCCATGTCACTGACCCATTGGAGTCCTGTGCACAGGTTTCTCAA
Source organism: Ceratophysella denticulata (assembly GCA_034694925.1). Lineage (NCBI taxonomy): Eukaryota > Metazoa > Arthropoda > Collembola > Poduromorpha > Hypogastruridae > Ceratophysella > Ceratophysella denticulata. The sequence continues at coordinate 6,827 of JAQFYT010002688.1, forward strand.
TCCCAAGCGATAGATATCATTCAGCTTCGTCCGCTTCATGTTCTTAAGTCCGAGGTGTTTATGAGTCGAGACACAGGGTGGTCCCATTAGTATGGTCAGGTCAAACTTGTTCTCCTCCTGTGCCTTCCATAGATAGTGTGTTGGCAACAGATTCCATGGCGTGATCGGGATACCGGTGGTCCAGATGGATGGATCAGCAATTTCCATATCAATAGTTCCTGCGGCCAATAACATGTTGATGTATAAATGCTGGTAGTAGTCTACGAACTCCCACTGGGCCCGTTGAAAAGGTCTATATATTCTCAAGTACTCGGTTTTATGAATCCAGTTGTGTCGGTGTCTCACTCCTCTTCGAACACTCTCACTGGAATTTGCATGGACGAGCAGAAGCGCCACACAGTTGATTCTCAAATTATTTAGTGGTGGAATCAAATTCACGTAACTTTTAAAAGTCGGAATTTCATTGTGTCTCTTTGTTTCGTCCATTTCTGAGAGTTTTTCATTTTGAATGATAGTTGTGGAAGTGACAGTGTGCCTATCCTGTGGCGTTGAAACGAGAATTGGATCGTCAGGCGGGAGGATGTCGAGGGAGCCGTTGAGGAAAATCAAATCCATGTAGCAACTTTCAAACACATTGAGAAGTTGATGTATTTGCATGAGCAGCAAACTTTCCCCACGATCAATTCCTTGTCCAGACGTGCATGAAGCAATTGTCAGGGAGAATAATATGCAACGCAGATACTCCATAATAAAGAATCCACAATGACCTTAACTTGACATGACCTAACCTTGACATGTACATGACTTTTATCCAACAGCAATGTGTTACAATTGACAAGACAATCCGCTTATATGCTTCGTCAACTAAGCTATAATAAATCCGTGCAATTCGTTCCGTAATTTAAAGTGGAAGAACATTGATTTATTCATGGTCGTGTTATCTAATGTCGGAATTATTAATTTACTCCTCTTAGTTCATCCTAGTGAGTACCTGTGTTGAAGGCAGGCTTTAAAAATTGAAATTGAAAACTTTTGCATTTTGCCTGTATTGAAGGTAGAAGTTTTGCAAGCCTTTTAATAGTACGTAATTAAACCCTTGTTGAGTTCTTATGCTATTCACAAATTTTGTCATACTTAACTTGACCACTTGATCCAAAGTGCAAAGTCCTATCCAGCTACTTGAGATATACAAGAAGGTGAATTCCCCGAAATTCAAAAGAATAACCTGAGCTAAAGGAATAGGAAGCCCGTGTCGAGTTATTGAAAGAGCGCACGATATACCAAGGTATATAGATATAGTACACTCGCTATACCTAATCAACTATGTAATCTAATTTCTAAGTTTCAGTTAAGAGATACCCAGAGGATTGCGATGATTAATATCATAACTATTTAGGTGCTTATAGGGTTAACCTAGCATAACATTCCAATTCATTCTCCCGTTCTTCTTGACCGAATCTATTCGAATCGGTTTAGAAAGCAGTCAAGAAAGAAGGCAGATATGCCGTGTTATATATTTACGTGATGCATATTTTACTCATCTTCAATTCATCACAGTAATGAGTACACAACATCACTTTAAAAATTTACAAATGGCAAGCCATTAGGCAAAATGAAATTTGGCTCAAATAAATTGTTGATTGTTTTTTAAAATGAACGTGGACCTTTTCGTGGGTTCCTTATGTGATTTGTCTTTCTGATTTGGAGATATGAATTTAGAATTCTTGCTTATTAGGGAATATTAAAATTCTTGTCATGGAGTTAGGTTAAGTATGGAGCCATAGCCGTATCATGATACACAGCGATTGTGCCTTTATGTAACAAATGTATCAGTTTTCAATTGATTGAGCTGCGACAATATGAATAAATTTGATTTTTATTATAATCAATGCATTCAGTTGAGCATTTTCCATGCTAAAAGGGTCCCGAGCAAAGGACGATAGAACACTCAAAAAAAGGATTTCTTAAGAATATTGCGGGTATTAGATTTGACCCGTCCAGGGCTTACAGAACAAGTTACAACAACTGTGCCTCATTAACCAATTGAATCAAGCTTTCTGCAATGAATGAATTATTATTAATAATTCAGAATGCAGATTAGGGTGCGTAAAAAAACCCGAATTCGTTTTTTCTCAGGTCTTACCCCCCAAAACTGTTCCTTTAGACAGGACACATAGAGGACACATACTCGGACACAATATGCAGCATACTGTTTGGCGCGGAAATGCATTCGTGATTTTTAAAAAAAAAATATTTTCAAACTTATACCAACTAACGGGTTAATTTTGCACTTATGCCCGGGTATCTCCAAAGGGCCACCGCCAACCAAACTTAAATTTTCTACACTCGCAGGACACATACTCGGACACAATATGCAGCATCGTGTTTAGCGCAGAAATGCATTGGTGATTTTTTTTTAAAAATATTTTCCAAATTATACCAACTAACGGGTTAATTTTGCACTTAGACCCGGGTATCTCCGAAGGGCCACCGCCAACCAAACTCAAATTTTCTACACTTGCAGGACACATACTCGGACACAATATGCAGCATATTGTTTGGCGCAGGAATGCATTGGTGATTTTTTTTTTAAATATTTTCGAAATTAAACCAACTAACGGGTTAATTTTGCACTTATGCCCGGGTATCTCCGAAGGGCCACCGCCAAACGAGCTCCAATTGTGTGGTCGAGAAAGGGAACTCAGGAGAAGTAGAAGTAGGTGTATGGACATAATATGGATCGGCTCTGACACCCCAAGGAAGTACACGAACCTTCTTATGTAGGAATCTGTATCTACAAGAAAATGCCATAAAACTGGACAATTAAACTAACCAACGTCAACTTACGGCGTACCGTTATACTACGTCTCCATTGACGCATTTATTTTATGATGCCCATTCCTAAATTCTCCTCAGGGAACCTGGAATTGAGACCTATAAATACGGCAGTCCAATCTGCTGTATAATTATTGAGTTCGAATATTGATTTCTTTTGTGAATTGGTATAAATATTTTCTATTTGATCTCTGTTATTCAGAAAAACCTAAATCTAATTTTGAGATGGAGTTTAAAGCATTTTTCGGAATAGCCACCCTTATGTTCATTAGTTATAGCCTTTCAGGTGTTAGCGGATTCTATTGTTCAAACGTTCTGGAAGTGCAGCACTCAGGACTACTCAATTATTTAGCCAGTGTTAGCTTCAAAACCCCTGTCTCTCTTCATGACGAACAGTGGAGCATGGAAATGGAAACAGATGCTGAGTTGGTGATGTGAAGTTAGCCTTGAGGCTGGCTACAGGCTGAGGTCCTAGTGCGCCGCAATGTTGAGCTCGCCGCCGAAAATGTTTGGAAATGGCTAGAATTGATTGGAAATCATGGGAATTGGTGTGGAAGTTGTTAGGTTAGGCTAGGTTAGGTTAGGACATGTTGGAATATAGTTGAAAATGATGGGATATAGTGGGAATGGTGGGAGATTCCTGAAATGCCCGGGAGTGGTCTATATCATTGGGGAATGGTGTAAATTGGTTTTAAGTGGAACTTATTGGTGGTAAAAGTGAGGAGTTCAGGGTAATAGTGCGAATGGGGGAAAATGATGACAAAGTGCTAGAATGATGGGAAATGATTCTAAATGGTGTAATCACAGTTCAGATTAATATAATTAAATCTAAGCCACTGTACATCGACAAGTCTATTTACTACGAATCACTGCCGTGCTAATTCCTTATGAAGGCACTGCCGTGCTAATTTAAGGCACTGCCGTACCAATTGTTTAGTAAGGCACTGCCGTGCTAATTCCTTAGTAAGGTACTGCCGTGCTAATTTAAGGCACTGCCGTACTAGATGTTTACTAAGGCACTGCCGTGCTAATTTAAGGCACTGCCGTGCTAATTTAAGGCACTGCCGTACTAACAACATGTATTCAGTATTGTTTAATTTTTTTACCATATTTTCTCTATCGCAAGTAAAATTAAATCCTGCCAGCGTGTTTAATTTACGAGCTCTTTGAGCAAACTTTCAAACTGCAATTTTAAAAACAATTTATACTATTCTTTTCCAGCAATCAGATATTCACTTTAAATTCGTTGCCTGATTAAGTGTCAATTGTTACCATTAATAGAAAATGGAAGGGGAATTGTTCAAGACAGTGGTCACTCAGCTGGTGACCCAAAATTCGAAAAAACAGAATGCCCTAATTGCTGGCATGAAGAAATCAATAAATAAAGAACTGTCCGGTCTTAGTGATCAGCGTAAGTCGTCTCTTGATTGTTAAAGAACGATAAGATTTATCTGTATTGTATTAAGATGTTGAATTTCTACGTCTAACTGCACAAGTAATACCCAGTCACTAATCGTTCTTTGTCTCTACGTATTTTTAAATTTAAAGCCATATGGAGCTTTGTTCAGCAAATATAGACGAAAATGTTAATGTTTTTAGATATGCTATTCTTTTTTAGCCGATAGTCCATAATTGGTAAGTATACTCTTAATAATTATACATCCTTATCAGGTGGAGCCACTCCTAGCGAAATAGAGACAACGCGCAGTCAAGATATTGCCTCCTCGGCAAAAGATCCGGCTCAGAATACCACAAATTCTACTGATTCAGCAGGATCCAGTAAAGAACTCTCTGACAAACAGATACGGCTTGTTCGGGAAATGAAGATCGACATTAATATATCGCTCAAAGGTATTTGAAGTACGCGTTATTAATTAAAATTCTATAAGTCTCCACTGTTCTTGTAATACATATTTAAAGAATATAATGTTTTATAGCTACACGCGGCGGTAACGATAAAATTCAAGATGCACCACAAACAACTAATAGTAATGGAAGTGATCCTTCTGTGCAAGAGGTTACTGAGAGTAGTCGAAGTAAGTACATATCTTTCTATTGAATAGATCCATTTTTATCCTTCATTTAAAGTGCTTTTATATGCGTCTGAAGCTTGTGTGGCTAGGTAAACAAGTCCATTAAACAGTAGGGCGCTATAGGCCCGTCGACATACCCACACTAACACCCTAATATTATGGCCAATTGCCCTGGTGAAGTCAAGAACTATTATCAGTGTATTAAAATTACTGTATACCTAATAATTTTGTACTTAACAGGGTTTGAATTAGGCGACAAAACTTCAGATAGAGAAAAGAATCAAAAGAAGAAGAAGGACTTGTTTCTCGAGTTTATACGGGGATTATATGCAGCTCTTCGCCGTGGCGACGGCGACCGTGTCGTTAAAAAATAAAACGTCTTTTCGTAGTAGATAGACCGACCCGAGTATTTTTAAGCAACATATACAAAACATACAAAACAAGCGACAGTACATATTTATGTTGGTTATAACAAAAGCTTTCTAATTATTAAGTTACACATTTCATAAACAGAGGTGTTCTGAACGTTTTCTTATTGCTTAGACCTAATGCCTCGTTATT
>JAQFYT010002689.1:0-12255 GCA_034694925.1 Ceratophysella denticulata
GAAAACGACCATTGCCCGCTGTGGTCGTTTATTTCGCTCAATGAGCGATTTCGGGCTCTGATCCTAACATATACATATATATGATATACCTAATAAATGGAAAAACTATTTCTCGTGAATACAAAAGTGGTTAATTATTAATTTAACCACTATTACATAAAAAAAAATGGAAAATCTAACTGAGTCATGAGTACTCCCGATGCCCTGCTATAGCTATGTATCATCAATGACAATGATCATCAATCATAATTATTGTCTATGCAGCGCAAGCGCACTCACCCAGCCTGTTGGCTGCCAGTCACCAGTGACACGTCGTAGTTCACAGCTCAAAGGTGACATGTCACAGATGACAGATATCAAATTGTAAATATATTTACGAAATCATTCACGAGTTGAAAAATACAAATTAAACCAGTCACTCGGTGAATGACTCATTTTATCCCAATGATGAAATGAGAATGACGGAGTAAAATTGAAAATATTAGAAACTTACCGCACTTGTCGTGGGCTCTGGTTGACGGGTAATAATGGGGTTTCTTCAAAGTTGAAAGTGTTCCTATGCTTGAGCTGGTGGGTCAAAGTCGGAGAATTAGTTGGTTTTCCAAAGTTCAAAGTTGGATGAAGATGGGGGACAGAACAGAACAGACAGAACAATCTAAAAAAAAATCTGTGATAGAGACAGCCGAGCAGGGGAACGAAGAATGAGAGCTGAAACGCTGAACGTCGAAAGACCGAAGAGACTCGTCGATCCAAAATCCTTCCTTCTTCACCCGGCGGATGACGTCAGGTCGCCCCCTTCTTCCTCTCCTGTCACTGCACTACTGCACAGCACTGCACAGTCCACTGAAACGACTAGACTACGGACCTTTCCCAATTCGTAACTCATGAAACTCATGATTCTGACTTCTAACCAGTTTCGTAATTTCAATATTACTTTACTTACCCATGTATTTTCTTAACTCATGCATAATGCATTGTTGTTCTGATTGAATATTGAATCTTCTGAAACTTTTCGTAAATTCCCCATATTTTCGTAACTCATGTTTTCGTAATTTCACAGTATTTGTCGTGGATTTTCGTAACTCATGCATATTTTCTATTTTTACTCAAATCTGGAGTACGCGACCACACTGGATAGCTTTGAGTTAAATTCATAAAATAAGCCTCTAAAGGACAACAACTTCAACTGGTTCACTTCTACTCTTTTTAAACAGTGTAAACCCAGAGACATGCGAACTTGTTACCAGTACACTACTACAGTAGTATAAACCTAATCCTAGATTTACCGTTGACCGTCGATATTGAAAAGAGCGTTAAATAAATACCTCTATTGATCTTCAATATCGTTTTGATTTGATTACACCATTGCAAGACACATACATTAAACGTCAAGATTTACAGGGCTACGAAAGACCGGAGATTGTTTTCGAAAATTGCTCAGGTATACTTCCAACTGAAAATCAGGAATGATTAAAGATTACGATTACAGTTGACATAATTCAAATAACGCCCTAATTTATTGACAATGTCATTCAGACTGACTGACGTAGTTGAAGCATGGACATAAAACTGTTCTTTACTCATGCCCATTAGGGATAGCATAGGGAGGATCAGGACGAACTCGGGGGATCGTGCAGATGAGATGAGTGAGCAGATTGGTCAGGTGGCTGTGACCCGGCAAATAAACGCGTCTGAATTCTCAAAAATCGTGAAACTGAAGATTCTGCAGAATGAAGAAAAGATGAAAGATAAACGTTAAAAATTCAAGGTATTTATTTAGTTTTAGTTCATATACATAGTTAGGTGGCCTGTCGGGTGACAACCATGGATACGTAGGTTAGTCAACGGCAAAAGCGAAGCTTTTGCCATTTTAAATTTTAACCTTGCAATTGACAATACATTTACATAAAAGCTAATATACGTTGTTTTTAAGTACTATGACATATGAGCTTTAGGAAAGTCGACAAAAATAATATTCTCTCATGTCATGTCATTTCATAATCCGATTTTCTGATTTTTTTAAACTAAATGTATAGATTCAGTTCGAGACGGGGACGAGGAAGAAGAGAGAACCCAATCCCTGAAAAGTCGTCGTGTTCAGAGCAGAGCTATTTCTAATTTTAGTATTGAAGATCAGCATTTCCTTGAATTCTTACATCGAAATGGCTTCAGCTTCTAAGTCCGTGTACAATCAAGCCTTTGAAGGAATATATTCGGACCAGCAATCTGACATTTCAAAAATCCATAAGAAATTTCATGAAGCCTTACAACGAAAACGAATTTCTGAAACAGATTTAACTCGTCGCCTGAAGGAATGCCCAACAAATTTTGATAAAATTCGAGTCATTATCAATATTCTAAATTGGGATACATTTAAGTTCAGCAGCCGTACCGTCGAAAGTAAGATAATTTATGATATCGTAATTTATTCATTATCCTGGGTTTATGACCCCCCTATCAATTTCCTGCAGAAGATTCACGATGTCACAGTTTAAGATACGCTAATGAAATGAAATCGTGGACAACTTTGAAACAAGCTAATTTCATGTATATATTTCAGAATACCGGAAGTCGGACGATCTAGCGGTACAATTCCGTCAAACCGCCAATGAACTTTATAAAATCCATCAGTTTACCCGTGCTCTGCGTGGCTACAATTTGGCAATCGTCTTTTCGGTTCCAGATGGAAAAGAACTCTCAATTGCTCTGGCTAATCGGTCCGCCCTATTTCTGGAAACGAAGAATCCCCGACTCGCACTTCAAGACATTATTCGAGCTCAAGCACATGGTTACCCTGACACACTACTGCCCAAACTTCTGGAGAGAAGGGTCAAGTGTCTAAACTTAGCCGGTATAGATTTGAATTCTCTCAAGAGCGTTCCTACTAGCTTCTTTCGGCTGGAGAAGACGTTTTCCGAAGAATTCAAAGAACGAAAGGCTTTTTGTCACACTGAATTATTCCAGCTGAAGAGTCCAAATCCATGTATACCAACGGCAGAAAGTTATATTGCAATTCTAACCAATTCAGACCGTGGACGCCATGTTGTCACAACGCAGGCTGTGAACCCTGGAACCGTGTTAATCGTAGACAAACCGTACTCAAAGATTTTGTTGAACGGATTCAAGTGGGATATTGATCATTGTCATCATTGCCATCAACGGATGAGTTCGGGTATTCCTTGTCCAAAATGTGTTTTTGCCGTTTTCTGCAATGACGAGTGCCTGAAAAATTCCTTCGACTATCACCAGTATGAATGTCACTGTGGTCCATTTCTGCATCACCTGAAAGCTCCACGAACACTCATACTAGCACTACGAATTCTGTGCTCCGTTGGCCCCGCTGAGCTACAACGAATATTCCTTGAGAAGGATCCGAAATACTTTTCATCCGAAATTGACCCATCTTCACCACTCTTGGGATCTGAGAACGGTGTTTATAGCAGTTCATCCTATCTCCCAATCTACCACTTAATTTCTCATCCGGCCGAGTACAAAGGCCCTGAAATCGTGTCCTACGCTTTGACTTCTCTTGCCCTGGTTGCAATTTTGGATTCTGTAACTTCCTTCTTCGAAACCGTGCCTTCGGAGGAATTACCAGAATTCAAGCTCTTCGTGGGCTCCCTGGTCTTACTCCACATGCAGAATTTACCCTGCAATGCTCACTCGCTCAATGAATTACGTGGAATGGAAGACGATATCCCTGGATCTGTATCATCCGACCAGCTCCCTGAGAGAATTAAAACAGCCTGCCTAATGGAATACGGTGCAGGAGCCTTTGCTCTCCTCAGTCTCATTAATCACTCCTGTGACCCCAATGTGACACGAATTAATCTTCATTCTGGGCTCACAGCTGTAGTAGCCATCCGACCACTCCAACCCGGTGCCGAGTTACTGGACAATTACGGAGCTCACTACGCCCTCAATTCTTATTCGGAACGAAGACGAGATCTCCGTGAGAATTATTACTTTGAATGTACTTGCATTGCTTGTGAAGGGAAATGGCCTTTATTACCCGAGCTCAAGAGTTTACCCGAAACCTTGGTTTGTGGACAGTGTTCAAAATTAAAATTCAGTTTAGCTCAGAGATTAAAACAAGAATTTATTGATAAATGTGTACTCACGAATAGAAAGCCCGGGTGTCTGGCATGTGAAACTAATTATCAAATCCCGGTTCTCGCAGAAACCCTGAATATGAAAGTGGACAGTTTGTTTGTGGCACATGAACAGCTTTTACAGAATGAGCCTTTGAAGGCCCTGAATAGTCTTAATGCTTCAATTGACTACTTTGCTAATCACTTGTTACCACCGTTTGTACGGACGAATGATGCACAGGAAACTCTGAAACAAGCCTTGAATCTCATCGTGTATTCTGACACGTAAACGAATTTGTATAGTTACCATGTCTGCACAGATCTGACTTTAGTACTTGCAATGCAATACTGATACTGACCATTGTATTTATTAGGTAACCCTTAAATAACACCACATTTGGATGCTGTATTGCATTACGTGGAAATATCAATGCTAATGTATAAAAAATAACAGAAAACATAACTTTAACACATGGTGATTCGGAGAAAGTTAGCTTTCTTCTCCTCTGTCTGTAGTCGTTGTCGTTATCCATTTTCCGTGTCAAAACTTAACTGGTTAAACATAAAGCTTCTCGTGACTCGCTGGAATAATTGTGAGCAGTCCATTTCGATATCCAACCGCCAGGAATTTACCTTTTGGACACCAGCTCACCTAAAACAAATAATTTGTCATATTTTAGAATTTAAACAATAAAAATAAATTAAATAGCAATTAAAAATTCGTCATCAATTTACTTACTTTATTGACACGAAGAAACTTGTAGAATCGAAATAGATTTTCTGCATCTTCAGCCCCAGGTTCTTCCAGTGTTTGAGTTGGCTGAAAAATACATATCATTCATTAGACTTGAAATGATATAGGATGGCTGATGACTATAACCTTAACCTACCCTGTTTTTCGTGACAATGAGATCAATTCTAGGTTCCGTGTCATCAGTCAGATTGATTTGTGATTCGTGAGTCACGAATGGGGTGGGTGGGAAAGAGGTTTTGTCCACTTCTACTTGACTTATGTTGACCTAAAACAAAGATTAGAGGGTTTTGTCATTAAATGTTTGCATAGGTAAGTAGGTAGTATATTAAATAGCGGTTTCATGCACGATCTCACTGCCCTGTCACATTGCCAAAATACATAGCTCAACGCTTAAAACGTATTCACGTCAAACGACAATACATTATCGCGAGAAAACACGTAGAGAACATAAAATAGCAAGCAAAGAACATATTTACAAGAGCACAATGTCAATATAACCGAATATAGCGGAAGATAACCTAACATGTTTTGCACCTCGAAGCATATTTTTCGCTAGTTATCAGCTATGCGTTTTTCGCACTATCTATGTATTTCATATTCGCAAGACAATTGCTAAACAGGAGCGCTTACAATATTTCTTCTCTTTTTATTCCGGTCATAGTCACATTCACGCCAGAAAGAGTCAAAGTAGGACACGCTGACGCGTCCACTCTCTGTCCCGGTCAATGTCATACCTTCATAGAAGCTCATACTCTGAAAATACAAAAGGATTCAAAGGTTCAAGGTCATAGGTCAAAGTAACTCCTACATCAATTTCCCAGAATCTTACCGTAATATTGAAATATTCCAACTGATTAGGAACACCCTTGGAACTTCCGAGTTGATAGTACCGTGCAAAGTTGAACTGAGCCCCAGGGTTCCTATTCAAACGAACAAATCTTGTAAATAAGGTTTAATTAATATGGCTCAAGGTTATATGTTTGACATATATAACTTACGAAACAGCAACATCCACAGAGACTGCGAGATGAATCCAACCCCGAATAAAACAAGTATCCAAAATACAACCGACTTTCTTGGAATCAATTTCACTTCGGAGTTCCATGTCCCATGCCTTGACGGTTCGGTCCATTGAGCCTGTGTAGAAGTATCGAGAGCTGGTTGGGTCAAAGTTAACCCCGGACACTGCCGCCAAGTGCGTGTTGATGAGCCAGAACGGGAATATAGTTATTACGGAAGACTGATTTCCGTCAATGCCCAGATCGTGCCTTCTTAGAAGATGGGACGTGGTTTGGCAATCATATACGGCTACTAAACCATTTCCATATCCAGTTACGATGTATCTAAATTATTAGAAACAGGGCAAATGGATATAATATTTAAAACATTCGCATGATAAAGAAGTAACATGGCAATAGATTTTCTATTGCTAGCTCACCGATTATCCTCATGCCAGTCAAACCGGATACATTGACCAGAATCCTGTTTCGAACCCTCGTCTAGGCATAATGTCATCTCTGGAACTTTCCTGTAGACTCTAATCCTGCAATCATATAAAATTAAATATAGTTAAGGTAAGGTAAGACAAATCGGATTTTCGGATGTTTTAACGGACTGTACTTACTTTGAATTCGCGGATTCGGCAAAGTTTTGAGGAAGTTCAAAGTGTTCCCGTCTAATAACGATGATTCTGACAGTAGCATCTTCACAAGTTGCCGCCAGGTAGCCAATTCGATAATGCTCATCAGGAATCGGTTCTTCTCCAGTATTGAAATGAGTGTCACAGGAAACTGGCCAATAAGCAGCCCATTTCAAGTGATTCACGAAGCCCGCATCAAATGCAACAACAAGTTCAAGATGAAAGTCCGGACCCATATATATTTGGATTGATGTGCCCCGACTTGCAGCAATAGTAACGTCTGCATTGTCATCATAATGTTTCAGCGAAGCTACGGCAAGAAATTTTCCGGATGGGTGCCAGGCCATGGCAGAGACCGGGCCGCCTGTGAAGGCGACCTTATTGGAGATGTGACGAACAGTACCGGGGTTCATTTCTTCATCTTCAAAACGTTTGAGGCGGTGGTAGTCTGATATGAAGTATTGATTTTCAGGAAGTTCCTGAGATGGATCGAATACTTTTTCAACCTGCAATGCAATCAGAAACGGTCTGTTTTATGTTTGCGGTACAAATGAATTTGTGCCGTTTCGTTTGTATTCGAATGCGCCGATCGGTACGTACCTTTGAACGAAATTCAACGGAGACCTCAATAGAAGGAAGATATGGATTTGCATCTTCATGAGTGCTCAGGGGTTCCATAGAATTCTCGGACGGAAGTTTCTCAAACGGAAACGGATCAACAAAGTTCCGGCTTGGCGTGTCCCAAACATTATCCAACTTCCGGTCAGTCAGAGAGAGATGTGTCTCCAAGTATTTGACAGCTTGATTGGGAAAATCCATACGACTTGTGGACACCATGGAAGAAACTCCACGTGTGGACTCGGACTCTCCTGCCTCTTCTTTGATTTCTCCAATACCCAGGAGACAGTCGATGTTTGGTGCAGCTACCCAGTCCTCAGGCCAATCTTCATCCTCAAGTTCTCGTTTCACACAAGCAGCTGGAAGAACGAAATCTTCGTCAATTGCATCTCGATCCAATTGACAGCTTGGTCGTAAACCAGCTTCATCTCCAGCAGTGGAAGTCGTGAATTCTGAGATTTCTTTCATGAATTCACGAGCTCTAAAATAAGCAAAAAACTGTACAATGGTAAAATTGGGTACAGAGTACAGATATAGCATTGTAAATGGAAATTCAGAAAAAACATACTTTACAGCCGACTGTCGCTTTGAAGTCCCGGGTTGAGGAGCAGGCTCTTGAGGAACTTCCTCGTCAACATTATAAACCTAATCAAAACAAGAAACGTGATTAATCTGACATAAGAAAATGCAATGGGGAAATAATAGCGTTTTATGTTGCGAACCCCGCCCCCAGCTAAAATCAACCAAAACCAACTCACCACTATCTGTTTATGTTGAGTTCTTTTGTGCCAATTGAGGTTGGGTAGTGTGAATTTTCCTTGACATATATCACATTCGAGCAGACATGCTTCCACTTCCTAATGCCACAGAGACAACAGAAGAACATTTTACAATAATTTTGCATTAATCAAAAGTTTAATTAACAACTTATACACACATTTACCCAAAGAGGCTTACCTCAACAGTCTTTCCGCAGGTTTCCAAATGATAAGCCAATCCCAGCGTACTTTTGTACTTGGTAGTAGTTGGGCAAACTAGCGAAGGACATGAAAAACTTGTAAGCTTCATCAATTTGGCCATTTCATTGAGTCTCTTTGCGTAGAACTTGTGGTCGAGCAGCTGAGAATAAAACAAAATTACGTACAGGATAGATACATAAACACAAGTATAATTAATTAGTAATTTAAATTTTATCATTGAAATTTGAAATTAACATTATATAACATACCGTCGTGTCATCCGCTGTGGTAGCCAGATTATAATGCTTCGAAAGGTTATGGAGACGGAATTCTCGGAAGGTGGACACTTCTTGACACAGGGAGCAGGTCACGGTTTCTTCATCCCTGGCCGTAACTTTAAATGTGATCGTGCCGGCTTTGGCTAACGGAGACTTGGTCGGCGGACGCCCTGGGCCTGGTTGCTTGAGACCACGACCTCGACGCATTTTCACCGATTTTCACGCTGAGCACAAATTAGCTATAGCTTAACTACAATTAATAACTAAATTATAATCATCTGAAATGTCAAATTTTACTCCCTGTCTGACTGATGTCTGACTATTATGGCTGGCTCCTGGTCAAGGAGCTCTGGCTTCTGGCTCAAGTCAAAAGTGAGCTTCGCCGTTCCCGCCTGCTGGGCCATATCTGTACTGTGTTTAGGTGCCTAAGACAATATGCGACCTACTGACCTTATTCACTGACCTCACTTCTACTAAATAAATTAATATTGCCAGTTGCCGATAAACCTAAAAAATTTCCGCATCATCTTCATTAACTCTTAGAGCAGCGTTCACGCTGGAAATTTGTGTACATATCCCATAGCCATAAGCGTGGCATAATGCTATACAATTACAACGCCAAATTAAGGCATTTAATGGGGATCAAAGGGTGGAGGCAATAAAATAATGAGATAATTATTTCAATTGGCTTACAGTACCTAATATGCAATCGAAGCTCAAGTACATTTGAATGATCAAAAAGTCTCCATTAATATCTTTATGGATTTACTGGAGATGATCCTATAATGAAGTTGACATAAGTTGCGTGTTCAAATGCTCTGGAGAAAAATGTCCTATGAAGTATTTTATAAATATTCCATATGGTTTAGAACGACACAGAGTATTTTTATCAGTCCATGTTATGCTAATCACGAGTCATCAAAATTCTGCCGTCCAGCACTCAACGCCTGTTATCAATGACCAAATACATTAGTGAAGCTCATTTGACAGGCAAATTAGATACGACAACGACACTTGGGCTGAGGGAGTCGTCTTGGGCGGTAGTGGCAGAGGATTTACTGTAATAAAAAGATGGAAGTTAACAATAAAATTAATGTTAAGGAAGCCGTGGAATCCGGGGACTACGTTTTGGTTCCTTCGAAAGACCCCGAAAATATTGGGGACCTTAAATCAACCACAGAATTTACTGCACATCGACTGGACTATGGACCAAATGAGCAGCGGAGAATCATGAAGAATTTAATTGGGATTGGACTGGTCTTCGTCATGATGTTCACGGCGTTTCAATCAACGGCAAATTTGCAGAGCTCACTTCATGCCGAGGTAAAGTAAATGGAGTGGTCAAATTGCGGTCAAATGGTATTTACCAGTGGGTTAACGGTAATTGGTCCGGCAATTATTGGTAATCCAGGTACCGGCAATTCGCCTTGAGACAGTTCAAATAATTTGGAATTATTTCATTAAATGGTAATCTTTGCAGGGTGGTCTAGGTCCATATTCCTTGGCCTCAATCTACGTGGGTATCGTCATCTCATCTCTATTTCTTCCATCCTTGATGATGAAGAAATTGAAATGCAAAGCGACCATTCTCTGGTCAATTTCCGGTTACGCTGTTTATATTGCGGCCCAGTTCTATCCTACCTTTGGTACATTAATTCCGGCCGGGCTTTTTCTGGGATTTTGTGCTGCACCGCTCTGGGCAGCTCATTCAACTTTTATTAGGTAAATCAAGAGTATTTTCGAGCCAAATTGGTCAAAATCTAATGTTTTCGTTTGCTACTCTGATTCCGCAGTCAAATCGGGGATGAATTTGCATACCTCACTTCTGGACCCAATGACACAGTACTTCAGCGTTTCTTTGGTACCTTCTTCTTCGTTTTCCAATTCTCGCATATCTTTGGAAATCTCATGCTGAGCTTCATACTTCGTTCGGGTGACAGCATGTCCGGGAATAATACGGATCGTAGTGTGGCTCATTGTGGAGTCAATTTCTGTCCGGGAGCTTCAGTTCCCGTCGTTACTGCTGACGTAGATGTAGCAGCTCCAGTGTCATTTATCAATGAAACGTTGTTAGTAGCAGTCGATGAGGCTCACGCTTCCGGTCCTGATTCGACCAAAACTTATACCTTGATCGGAATTTACTTGGGTTGCACCGTGCTCTCCGCAGTGTTGCTCGCTGTCATCATTGATCCACTCAGCAGGTACCTAAGCTATAAATTTGGATAACGCTGTTAGGACGTGTTGTGTTATGACGCTGTTATAACGCTGATCGGTTAAGGTTATTCGCGTGTTTTGATCATCGTATGTACATATCTCTATTTTGGTGCTAAATTGCAGATATGGAGAAAATGAAAAAAAGAGTAACGAAAAAGAACCAAATGCCATGGATCTACTCCTTGCAACGTTCAAGCATTTGGCTAAACCATATCAACTGCTTCTGATCCCATTATCACTCTGGTATGGAATCTCATTGGGCTTCTTTGGAGTCGATTTCACCTCGGTAAGGCAAGGGCAATGTCAACGTCGTTTTCATCAGCGATGAATTTAACATTTGAATGAGGGTGATCCTATTGAAGGATCATTGACCGCTAATCTGTGTTGATTTTGATTATCCAGGGCTACATTTCATGTGCCTGGGGTGTGGAGTACATTGGGTTTGTGATGATCTGCTACGGGGTCACTGCTGGAATCTCATCATTTGCCCTTGGTAGCCTTATCAAGTTCACTGGGAGAGTCCCAGTATTTCTCCTAGCTGCCAGTATTAATATTGCTGGAATCATTTTGATGCTCAAATGGGAACCCAGTACGACTCAGCCATGGTACTTCTTTTTAGTGGCAGGACTCTGGGGAGTCACGGATGGAGTTTATTCTCCACAAATTACCGGTAATATTCAGTCGTATTCGTTGACCATTTTCTGACGTTTTGAACGGAGATCGTATCCTGATTCTGGTTCTGACTGCTTACGTATCTTTTACTTTATTAGCTCTGTACAGTTCCATTTTCCCGGACACCAAAACAGCGGGTTTCAGCAATATCCGGCTCTGGCAATCCATCGGCTTCGTGATTGCCTACGTCAACGGAACTAAGTTTTGTATGGCCAGCAAGCTCTATTTCGGAATTGGAATGACCCTACTTAGCTTGGCAGGGTATTTGGCTGTTGAAGGGCTGATTCGATCAAGAGAGAAGCGTGTGATTAAAACAAAAGCCTAAAAAATTGCATACCATTTCCAAAAATTGCTATCAAGCCACTCAAGTCAACACTTTTTTTCAACAATAGAAATAGAAATACATTTGTATACTTACAATTAGTTAATGCTTCTCCTTCATTAAAGATCTCTCGGCATTCGTGTGATTAAGCCGGTCATTGACTTCGTAACTTTGGTTAGGTATACTTGCTGGTTATTATCCATATGACGTTTTTGCATAATTCGACATATCGTACTTGTAACGTTAATGCATAGCATTCGCTGGTTATCGCTTCTGATTGAAATACATAACCACGTGGCAGTAAGTACTTACGTATGATTTATTGTTACCAGGCCGCTTATGTACTGCAAGCTAACTTCTGCATAAACAGTATCAAGTGTGTGACAAATCAAAGAAATGAAGTTAAATCTGCGAAAATCTAGCAAGAACCGGTAATTTCTAAACGAATTAAGCCTGAAGTTAAGAAATCAGCTAATCGGTGATCGGTACTCAATAGAAAAACAGGGATCGTACGACAAAATGGCGGAAATCTTCGCCACGGCTCAGAAACGCAGAAAGTCTTCTCTCGTATTTCCAAATGAGGTAAGCTTAGTTTATCACGGAGCGTTCATAGGAGTTCTTCCGTGTATAGATGTTACGGTTCGGATATAATCTTGGTTCTGTTATAACCGAACCGGTTCGTATATAATAGTGAATACGGTTTTCGCC
>JAQFYT010002690.1:0-12251 GCA_034694925.1 Ceratophysella denticulata
CGTCATCCTGTACATGTACAAGACAGTAACGATTTCAATTTCGTAGCTAAGGAATTACGTTTCAAAGGATTAAATCTCTTGAGCTTTCATCAGCGCTCGGTGCATCGAACTCTTTAGGTTCACACTAAGAAGATATGCGTCAGAGTACAGATAGCCCAGTATTTGCCCACGGAGAAGTACCTGCCTATATTATATAGATGTATAGGAAGAAGAGTTAAATCTTGTCCGGAGAAATAAAACAAGTTGGATGGATAAATCCTTTGATACTCGGGCGAGTTCAATATAATCTGGAGGAATTGGTAAGATCTTTCTTCAATCATACCTCCTGCCCTGGCGGAGCGACAGGGCCTATTGTGGTGAATGGTATTTGACATGGGATTGAAAATGAAGATGAGACTTTTCTGTCGGAGGCTTTTCATGCCCCTGTGAACCATGAACCGCCGGATCAGCGCGGGAACGTACACCGTCGTTTCGCTTTGGACAGTCCCATTACAACCGCTAAACCCATACACAATATCAATAGTTCATTCTTTATTTCTTCGTAATCGTGCAAGGACAATACAAATCAACGATTTGTATTTAGTTTCCTGCGTGCCAATTCACATATACACAACGATGGTGATGACATAGAATATAGAAGCTTTGTGAATGCTACAGTCGCACTGATCGGGACGAAACGCCGGTCGACCCAAAGATCTGAACAAGGGTCGAGGCCAGGCTAGTATTCGCTTTCTCGTTTTGCGGTACGCTAGGTTGAGCTCCAGTTTTCCCGGGGTCCATCTCCAATCGTCATCTTCGACGTCCTAGTCTTTTTCCTATATCATTGGACGACGGGGAGAAAGGACTTAGTAGCCGGATTTCAACTCTCTGATGGGTTTCAGTGTGATTACATAGTTATCTCAAGGAGAAAGGGATGAAATGTCATTACCAGTAGGATTCTATCATGCGATTTATCCCCAAGGAACTCCGATTCGTAGAAAATATAATAATGGAAGGACTTCGTTCACCAAAATGGTAACTACTAACTAGCCACTAACTCAAGACCACATGGATTAGTTGGGAGTTGGGAGCACTAGGGTTTAAATTACAAAGGTAGGGTCCAGAAGTCATATAGGGCGCACGCAGTTTTCCTACAGTTTCTCTGCCTCGTGGTAGGTTAGTAATAATTTTATGTCACCAATTTCAAATGACTCTAAAACTCTATCGTAAAGTTACTAGTGTTGACTATAGTCACGTATACCTAAAGTCAGTAAAAATTCTTCAAATAATAAGCATGTAACTGGTAACAAACAGATGTATGTATCACTTGATGTTTCATAAGAATCATTATACGTAAGATATTTAGATAATTACAAAATTCCATCTGAGAAATCTGAGCCAAGCACAGCACGTGTACATGACATCATACGACGTTTCACCGAGAGACAGTTCGTAGCGCCCAGTTCGTGGCGGCGACAGTTCGTAGCCAACCCATTTCATCGCGGCGACTGGTCGTAGCCAACCAAGTTCATTGCGGCGACAGTTCGTAGCCAGCGACGGTTCGTAGCAAACAAATTCAAAGCACAACAATAATTGCTTTCAACAGGACCTTTAAAACCTTATCTTTATATGCTTGGATGTTCCTTCCAGTCTCGAATTTAAACTTTAAGGCCCAAGTTAACAATAAACAAAAAAAAAATAGTATTAGTTCAGTGCATTCATTCAAATCGAATGATTTTTTAAATTAAAATCTTTAAGTGTATTCGGTTGCTTATTATTCAGTCCGAATCAGTATTTTTCTTTGAAAATCAGTAACTTTCACTACATAAGAAAAGAAAAAGGCAGAGAAAAGCAGTTATTGCAATGTTAGGTAAAATAAAATAGTGAAAAACTGTTTACAGTACAGATTTAAAAGTAAAAGACGTTAATATTGTAATATACGTTTATATATGGTGGTCCATTTAAACAGCTAGAGGAGTCAAAATTCGACCTTGTTAACTCTTTTGCGCTGCACAGGGGTCGCTTTTTTGTTATAAAAAAAGTTCAAATTCTATGGCACAATTAGAATTGCGCAATGAAATTTGGTTAAGTTAGGTATATCATATGCCATTGCACGACTTTCTGAAGGATAATCTACGAGAAAAATATTCAGCGTCACCCAGTACATAATAACCGTCGCCGGCTAAGAACTTCTGTCCGCGATGAACTGGGTTGGCTACGAATTATCGCCGGCTGCGAACTGTCGCCGCGATGAACTGGGTTGGCTACGAACTCTCGCCGCGATGAACTGGGTTTGCTTCGAATTGTCGCCGCGACGAACTGGGCGCTACGAACTGTCGCACTACGAACTGTCTCTCGGTGAAACATCGTGCAACGTGACATCATGGAGTAACATTACATGTATGGCGTTAATCCGGGTTCCTTTATTTGTTCACTTCACCTTGAGCCGGGTAATTGGAAAATCACGCCAGAGATTCAAGTTCATGCAGCAATTTGCTTGTAAAGAGCGTCAACAAAATAATTATTATGAATAATTATTATAAATTATGTAAGCGTCGGCACATTGCCTAATAACTTTCATTTTAACGAAAATTTAAGATTTCCGATGTTTATTTTGCGTCATCTGATTCCAAAATACGGCTAGGTAATTGGCGTTATTTCACCGGAATAGGCGAATGCTTTTTCACGTGTGATTTTCCAGAGAAGAAAAAATAAATTGAAACACTTGCGTAGGTTATCGAATTTTCCGGTTGCCATTGCATAAAATCAACGTAAACTCTGCACCAGGTATATTCCTTATCAACATTTTGAATGGTCAAAATAACTATTACTAATATAGCTTGAGTGTGTAGTCCTCCACTGATTAAGTGGTTGACATGAAAATACTTGTTAAACTACAGAACTGTGAATGAACATGGTGACGTCCCTTAACGTAAGGCAAGTAGCAATTTGAGTAGTTTGACGTTCAAGAAAAGATAACAAACCGCCCAATTAAATCTCTTGATTGCGTAGAGAGCACAGTTTCTGCACATGTTAAACAGTATATGAACTCTGATTCTCCGTTCAATCCAGCATCAGTTAAGTTACCAGTAACGAGACAACATCTATTATTCAGACCAGAAAAATCTGTATTTTGCATAAAATCGAAATCAACATGCGCTCAGCAATTTTACTTGTGCTCTCCGCAACTGCATTCTTTGCAGTTAACTGCAGGATTACCTCTGGAGGTTCTACCAATGAAGTGGAATTGATTGGACAGATTGGATCCAAGCAGTATTATGAGTTCAAGGTAATGAAAAATACAAAGTACAAATATTAGTCTTTGTGCATTTCAATGTCAACGATGCTGAAAGAAAGCAACCTTTAGTATATTTGAAGGGCTCAGACGAGCAACACCCTAACGTAAAATCAACAATTAAATTTAACTAAGGAAACAATGCAGTTTTTAGTTTGTTGATTTTACGTTAGGGTGTTGTTCGTCTGAACCCTTGATTTGACTAATTTAACTAATCGTTTAATTAGAAACACGGCGAAAAAGTAACCTGGATGGCGGCAAAAGAAATTTGTAAACTTGAAAATCTCGAATTCGGAAGCACAGAAACTTACGAAGAGTTCAGTTATCTATACCGTCAACGCAAAGTCGGTATGTTTCAATAGTGACTCGAGTTTTGTACGTTCGAGTAATATTAATATTACCTGTGTATCTATCCTAACGATTCATTAATAATTACCAATTGTTCTATAGTGTCGTTACTCGCTCCCATAAGCATACATACATATCAATTGTTAATCAAATTTTGAAATCGTTTATTGTCAATAATATAATTGGTTTGCAGATTATTGGGTTTCTGGAGCCTTGAAAGGATTTGCCGAGAGTGTCTACGGTACGCACAAGGCATTTGAATTCATTGACGGATCCGAGATCATCCCTAACGACATTAACTTCATTCACGATGCAAACGAATGGCTCTGTATGTACTTCAGTGGCGACGACCATACCTACGTGGATTTCTGTCTCACGGGACTGCACCATGTTCTCTGCCAACAGAAAGTCTAAAATATAATTTTTTGTTCTCCAATCCATATCTGAGAAGTTTTTTTTATGGATTAATAAATAACAGTGCAAACAAAAATCAAACCAATACTCATGTACAGCTGATGAACTTTATTTTGAACCTTATATTGTTAGAGCTGGAATTTCAATATTAAGTAGAATTCTTCCACGCAATAGCACAAATTGACTTTCGTAAGCTGAATTGTCGTAGTTTTTAAATTATTGCGTCATAATGATTAGCTTCGAATTATGGGCTAGGTACATCACTACGAACCGTTCCTGCTATGAAATGGCGTACTTCTCTGACTGCGTTTGAAAAGGCCTTAGCGCCTGCAGATTCAAAATTACAGCATGCTACGTAATGCTAAGGGTACCTAAAACATGACTCATTTCTTTAAAATGTTGCTTCGTTGTCCAGGGACAACTTAGAAGTTCAAACAAGATACACAGGTATACTGTATATACTGTACTCGAGGAATGCTGGAGGCAAAGCATAAGGATAAATAGCAATCATCGGAGGTAGCTTCACTCATACCCATTCATCGTGATCTGCTGCCTCTTCTGAAAAGTAGATTGGAAGCGGGCGGGCGTGTACGAGATGGAAACCTTCCATCTCCGGTATATGCTCCAACTCCAGCACTGCGTGTATCATTAGAAATGATAGGACTCCTGATACTTATCGTGCTTCTATTAGCATTCAGATGAGCTGGATGAACTCAATCAGTTTCCCTGCCTCATCTCCACCCTTTAGGAGGAGTTCTTTTCTTCCAGGCAACTCCTGGGTAGTAAAATCAAAATTTTTAGGATTCATTATCTTCCTGCCTGTTTCACTCTCTCGCATTACGCATTTCGGGCCCAAGTGGATGGAACAACGGATCCGTGCGTGTAATCTTCAGAGATATCCTTCGAGTAGTAAAACTCCTGGTTCGTGAAGCGAGGGAATAAATTGCTCAAGACAGAAAACCCACTACTATCTGGACCTTGAAAACTTGTTCCTTGTTTCCAGTTTTGCTTACTCTACCTTGAACGTACCTGGAAATACGATCAACGAATTTGCGGCAGAATTCAAAGTTTCACAACACCGCTTCTAATTCGGCAAACGCTCAAATTGTACCCCTAACCAACAGATAAACTTTTATCGTATTTTTAATGCTTCTCTGTATAGGTGAAAGTAAAAAGAATAAGTATTCCACGAGCGCACTGCAAAAGCTAAGAAAAGAGTTTAATAGGTATATTTAAGAAACTCGTTATAGTGCTATTGCCCCCAGATTTTGTATTTTGGAAAACGGTGGTTGACTCCTAACTAATTCCATACTGCAATTTTTCCATTCTGAACTTTTCTTCCGGAACTTAAATTTCTTCCTGGAGAGTGCATCAGCTTGATTGTAATTAAGTTTTAAGAGCGCGTACGTTAACTACATTGGTGTACTCCCCGAGGTGATGGGCGGAATGATAGTCTAGTAAATCGGAATCATGCGCTTTTATCCTATACCTACCTAATATTCAGTCTTGCAGTATTCCGTTGATTCCATAGCGGGACAATTCATAGAGTCCAATTTATAGAAGCGACAATTCATAGCGAAGTAAATTGGTAGTGGCGACAATTCAAAGCAGGTAATGTACAACTAATCAACGGAACTTCTGACACCTAACTTTTCGGTGCGATGCTACCGTACCGACGCCCGAATCCTTGATTTCAGCGCTTTTAAATTAATCTAACCTAACTTCAAACAAGGTAATCTCATCACCCCGAACCTACTCGGACTGTACAAGTATGATTATAAGCATGCAACAGTTTGAGCTAAGAATTGACCAAGCTATAAATGCTCTCCGTTATGAATCGGATATACTACGAACTGTATCGGCTAATTTGACTTGGAGTTGTTTGTTACTATCTTCATTTAAAAACCCAAATAAAACCAAAGCTCAACAAAAATATGTATAAATACATTGGCTTTTAGGTAGAAATGTCCAGTACAGCTGGTAGCAAGTTGAAAAAGGAGAATCCGTAAAGATTTACGCGGTAATATTATACCGCGATCTTAAGAAAAATTATATTTGAGTTGCGTGAATTACACCTATTATCAAACCCAAGCTTGACATACCCAACAATTGTATATTGTATTTATAAGAATTACCGCTTTAGGCTTGCTATATGCTATCAGAATTTAAACAATTATGAATAAATTCACACTATTTATAAGGTTTCATTGTCAGGTGTGGAATCAACCCTAAGGAAAAACCTGGAAAATTGGATTATTAAGTCCAACGCCTTGCTCCTTATCTCTGTAAGGGTTGATGCGTAATACTATGCTCAGAAATAATGGGTCGGATTTCGTATTCAGCCAAAGTTATGGTGCCCACCGAAACCTGTCATGATCTGTACGTACTAAATGTATAAGTGAAGCGTCAAAGGCTATAGTGAATGAGTTGGCTAAATGAACCCGGACAACTTCAGATAAATAAGTCATGCACGAAATATTTCTTAAATACTCCCTCCTCTGTCTTTCAGTTCGTTGTCAAGATGTATTACAAAAATTAGCACGACAATTCTCTTGCAACAGCTGGGCCTGTAGTTTATATTGGAATTTTATTGACTAAATAATTAAAGCAACTTCGGTCTCATCAGGTAGCACCGGCTGATACTCAATCCTGGATACGGCGACATATATCATGGAAGAATTAAGTTGGTTAATTGTGTTTAAATTTTCATACCCAATAAATAACACGTATTTCACATATTTAATCCAAAGGAGCGTTTCAAATCTTTCATATTTATTAATGATTGACCGTATCCTGCTAAAGCATTTTGTCGTTGAATCCAAGTCTAACTCTAAAAACCTCTCCAGGTCCGGAATGTGAAGGGGGATGGAGAAATCAAAGTCGGCGGAATTTAAACGAAAAAGGAAACCCTTCTCATTCCGGCACGCGGGAAGTCGGGTATCTTCCTTCACTAATCCTGCTAAAATACGACACGGCTCCCTCATTTTCTGCCTGTTTCAAACTGATACGCGAGACTCTCGGCCTTCCGTCCATTCATTCCCAATTCCGATCATCATCATTTCCCCTCAACCAAACATAATGAGGACTCTCACATAGCCAGCTTCTCAAGTTTTTGGACCAAAATTCGGAACTGGAGACGGTAGCGGAAGGAAGCAGAGAGGGAGAGAGGAATAAAATCCGGGCATCGGGGATCATTCTCGTTCTCTATTGATTGGGTTCACTGGATCCCACACTGCATACCATTACCATTATCTCGGATTCTCCGTAGGCCGGTTTATATGAAGAGGACGTGATGCAAGACCTTCCATGAACCATTATTCCATACATATATAATGTAATTGAGTCGACAAGTACTCCGAACTATAAGTACGAATAAGCTAAGGGCAATAGCAAAAGTAGAGATAAACCGATCACGTCGTAGTATTATTTCTGCTGTTGCATCGCGCGTCAAGTTTCAACGCTTAGATTTCTTGCTTTTCCAATCCAAAAATCTCAACCCCTCGCATAACACCAACAATTTATCTATGTACAATGGTAAAACCCTATACATAATTTTTCGCCTAGGAGCGTTCTATTTGGATTCCATGCCGAATTATCGACTTTTTCGTATGACATGCACGCACAGCTTGCAATAGTATATTCTAGGTAGTATAATAGTAGGTTAGGTACAATAGAAAATTCTGCACCGATGAGTGCGAGTACAAATTAAAATTCGCAAGCAAACATTAGAATTGCGCACATTACCCTGACGTAACTTTTGCAAATTCTAAAAAAACTTTAAAAAATATATTACATCGACTAACGGTAAACTGCAATTGGAACACTAAAAAGATTCACACCCTCCTGTCAATGCGAAACCTGAGCCTAGTCTGGTGTGCAATGTTAATTTATTACTGAAAGATGTAAGCCTGGTTACTTCTGAAGCCCATTTCATGTCGGAGAGGAAGTCTATGCTGTCATAAATATAAAAGCATAACGGAGTTCGTAAGGCATAAAAGAAGAACTTCATTTCCACTTCTGATGGAGCATGTGAGAGAGGAAATTAGGAAGCAGCGGATGTTCCGGGGTCTATTCGTGTTTTACATAGTTGTGCTAATTGGTTCATCATTCAACAGTTTGATGTATTATTGAAAACATGCATGGAGGCTATGGTGGATATGGTGGGAGATAAGACATCCTACCCTGAACCTACAGTTGTCGCAATCCGAGCAACTGTTTTCCGTCCCACTGTCACATGCGACAGGAGAATCGGGCCTTCAATCTCGCTGTGCACCACACGGAATCCAGCCTGGTGCATTTCCTCGAGAATTTCCGTCTAAAACTGAAGTCAAGGATACTCAGCTACGTTGAGGTTATACAAAATAGAATAAATAGTTCAATCTGGTTGATTAGAGCTTTTCTCCTGTGATCCACTCATGTTGACTTTGGGAAATAAAATTCATGACGGAGAGTGAAAAGAAGATTGATAAAAGGTAAAACGCTTTTGTAAGATTCAACGGATTATGTCGAGGAATGTGAATGAAAGCGAGTGTGTAGTCGAGATCGGGAGTAATATAAAAAATCCTGTTGGGCGGCAGATCAATATTTACAAAACACGTTTATGGTATCAGTTCTGAAGGTTTTCTGGAAATCTAGAAATTTTTACCTAAACAAAAATTTTAAACTTTAAAATCAGCAGAAACTCAATGGACGGTTTTAATTTTTGTAAACTTTTAACGCGTTATATCAAAGATTTGCTCATTTTCAAAGCCTTCCTGCATTTGTTATTTTTAGGATTTGTAAACTGCACGTCACACTTCTTGAAAATACCTAATTTTGTTCAATTAAAGGAATTAAGACAATGATTCAGATGGATCATTCAACTCTCAAGATGAATTAAATATATATCTATGTGGTAATTGTAATTGATGCTGGGTTACCAAGTCTAAAATATTCCTATTAGTAATATGGAACATCTGTAAACTTAATATCATTTCAAGGATTTCTAGTTTATATTCGTACTTGCATAGACGCATCTGTAAGTTGTCTGCCACGAATATTAGAAAAATAAGACCCTTTGGGCTAACCTCTAGCAGATGCTAGGATTTTATAAAAATGAAACCACAAGTGTTCCCATGCTGAGAGTGTCATCGAGATTTTAGGTTTGAGGTTGAGGTTGAGAACGAGGACTTTCAAGCTGAAACCTTTTTACGGAGATTGAATTAACTCAAAAAAGTCAAAACATTGCCATGGCGGTCGCCCGTCATTTCAAAACAGGCATTTGTTTTTCATTCAAGATGACGGTGAATTCCTTTTCCTTACTCTCCAAAAACCCGTAACACGGGTGTAGTACGGGTCACAATTTTTTCCAATTCAATAGATTAGTGAGCTCAGGATTAGAGTTTTGGGATTCGGGTACCTTATTTTCCTTTTCCTGAACTCATAGGAGCTTTATAATATATTTCCATTCCAAACGGATGTTATTCTTTTCCCTTTACAGTTCCTAAAAGACCAAAACTTGAGCTTCTCGCTAATTCTTTGAACGCTTTATGTTTTTTTGCTGGATTGAGGATTCAGGCTCTCAAGTCAACGCACTTATTTATTCTTTCCAACTAATTGCCTCACTTTCCGCTGCTTCCAATCCATGTTTATTCCCAGAGTGATTTATTTAAGCACTAGACCGAGTTATGTCAACTATTCTTATTAGGTATGCCAAGTTAGGTTTTGCTTACGTTACTTGATCCGATCTCGCTTGCAACAGAGCCACAAGGCATGTGTCTCTCCTTCGTTGCACCTCAACGAAACCGTAGTACTAATGCTCCTATTTATAGAAACTAATTTTAATTCCAAAGTTGAGTGAGAAGTTTTAGCAAAGTACTGTGCAGTATTTTCTGTTTTCCAAAGAAAATACTTAGCTCAAGCTTCTTGGAAAGGAGAAATCATAATTAGTACGTACGAACACGTCTTGTTTTATAGTTTTATCGTCCTGAACTCAAGTTTCCTAAGTTTACGGCTTTATAGTTTACGTAGTAAGGTGCCTACTTGGGTTTATGTAACGACGAACCTGTGACTATGATCCCTTGGCTAAAAGCAACTGAATTTATTAAATTTCTTGAATTCCGTATTCAGCTTATGTAGCCTATCTAAATCCAGTACAGGCCGGAATGGAAAAGTAATAATTTCTTGAAATCCCGAACTTAAAATTTGTGTTTCCAACAAAGCTTTTCTTTTGTTCACGAGCTTATGCATAGATTCGCGTGGAGGTCTAAGGACTGAAATGCTGATTCTGTCAAAGACTTGCCTTCGTAGACCGTAGAAATGACTCTTCGTTTCCCTGGGCTACCTTGAATGCCGTATCTGATGGATTTCTTTTTTCGCCACATGAGTTTCTCAAGTGTGGTTTTCTTTACATACTACTACTTGTTGTGCGGTGTGTTTGTAGTGCCGTGTACGGGAACTTAAGTCGTTGAGACAGATGGAGGGATTTTTCTTCCTTTCCATCGCGCTGCTTAGCGAAGATCTGACTCAAGTATTCTTTCGCGTACTGCATGTCTATCTCCGGCAAATTGAAATTCTAACCCATCTTGAACACATCGAGTTTCGGGATCTCTTTCCTTCTTCCACTTGGCTGTGCCAATTCAACTTGTTTCTCATTTCCTTCCCAACATAAACTCGATACGGGCCTTCAATTCAATCCTATTGGAATCCAATCGTACTCTTGGCTAGAGAAAATCTAAGAATTCACAGTTCTTAAGGCTTGTACTATACTGCGATTACGACTTAAATCCGCTCCCAGACCTTCAATTCTATTTCTTCTATTTCTTCTTCACGATCATAAAAAAATACAAAACATATTCCTGGACTTCATCCGCATCGCGATCGAAGAGGATTCATGGGTTCTTGCAAATCCTCATCGCTTCAATTTTGTCAATTCTAAGCAAAGCTGCGATGAGGTTTTCGAATTGTAAATGTTTGCGTTTGCACAGTTTGTATACTTTAGCAATTTTGCATAACCTCATCTTAAAGAGTATACGAAGGTTGTTATAACTTAAGTCAGGGAGTGATAATATTGAATGATTTAGATTAAGACTGCATTTTTGGTTCCTAACATAAACTTGTTTCAATTTTGTAAATTAAGTATAGGTAGGTCAATTTCCTCCGAAATGTGATTATGTAAACAGCTGTTTCAACAGCTGCATGTGTGGGAACAGATGCAGAATAGATACGAGGAGAAAGAAGATGCTGCTGCTAGGTAATACACAACTTGTCTGGTAGGCATAAAAGCACAGTAACGATAAGCGCGTATACAATGCATCAAAAAGTTTGTATTTCGACGATTTGACTTGCATTCATGACCCTACGAACAACTTTGCATTACCTTTATGTGAAATCGAGTTGATGGTATTGTATAAGCAAAAAGCAGAGGCTCGGAAAGTGGCTCTGGTGAAGGGATACTTTCTTGAGACAATCCAGCCGTAATCATGTGCATGGCTGAATGCGTGCTCAAGCATGGGCTCACTTATGCATGCGAATGTAAATAGAGCCCTTTCTTTCGAGACGTCGTGGTCCCAAGGCCCAGAGCAGAGCTACTGTAGAAAGCGAGGGAAAGGCTTGTGCCGGATCCACTCTGTTGTCGTCCGGGTCTCATGGGCCTACTCTGACACAATGAAGGCAGAAGGAGTGAGAGCGGAGGGCGTCTCGCCTCTAACAATGAAGAAATGGAATTGAACCTTCCGGATTTTCAATTCCTACTTAACTACCTTTTTACCAGGGTTCCCAAATTCAGAGTCACCCCGCATACCTGGCGCTATTCGATAATTCCTAGATTTTTTGAAATCCGAAAATATTATTACAGCCAATTTAGGACTGAATTTAATTCGATTCCTTCCGGGGTGGTAACGCGGATAAATATTTGAAAAACCAGGCGGTCAATAGTTCAATTAATTAATAAATCAAATTATAAATCTCCCAAAGCGCTTCAAGGCACCTTTGAATAAATAGGCCTGAAAGCAAAAATCAGAATATTAGATAATCTGGTACGTATTTATGCATAGGAATCCTTCAATTACACATATTAGGCTTGGTTTAACTTACATTTAATTTTAATAATGTGATACGCTATTGTCGGTAAAGTAATTCTAGTTACTTTAAAAACTTATTGTTTAAGTTTCAGTACATTTATTTCTTAGTTAGAATAAGAAACATCGAGCTGATGGACTAAGTCAGGCATAGAGTA
>JAQFYT010002691.1:0-12250 GCA_034694925.1 Ceratophysella denticulata
ATTCCATTTCCTATTGCAAAAGTCTTCTTTTTTATGGCATATTCTATTTTTTCATGGCATCGAAAAATGCCACCCTAAAACTGCTATCTGTGACATTTTGTCTGGTCTGTCCAGCTGTCAATTCAGCAGCATGCTGTTCAGGTGGTCCAGTGCCGTATATAAATATCTGAATTACCGGTTTAGTTACCGAAGTTTCTGTTAAGAAGCACGTTGCGTATTATTTTATCCGTAATACCACCCTGTTCAGCCAAAGGTACATTGATTATCTGTACTGCCATAGGCGCATTCTCAACGATCTGCACACTGACTTGGGTGGGTACTGGTGCCAACTTCGAATAAGTTCATATCTTATTTCATGTCAACTTTAACTAGCGTTTCATACACTTTAAGTACCTACCTACACTTTGGTTCTAAGCTGCTGAGAACAGTTTCATTTTTGCAAGAGACGGGAGCCTCTCTGTAAAAGTTTCAAGAGCCATCATCACCATCCATGGGATTCCAATTCAATAAAACCCCAGTTTTTATCCTGGCCAAAGGATCGGTTCTTTCAACTTCAACTGCTCCCGTTCTCTCTGTTCAGCACACTCTACCTAGGTCTGAAAAGGAAATATTCATATTATGCACCATCCCTCCTGTCGTGACACAGACACAACTTCTGTAAGACCAGAAACAGCAGGAACGGCGTTATGACGAATCGTCGTTGAAAAGATCACGGCCAGATTGAATCACTAGTAGGTACTTTTCATCAGTTCAAAATAAGTAAATTCCTTTGTATCCTCCTTTAAGTATCAGAATAATTAAACACATACGATACTGGAAGCGAGTTTTTTTTTCAATTTTAAAGTGGAAATTCGTTTGTACATAAGCGTCTCCTTTGGCTTATTAGCATCCATCCGTGCTTTCCGACAAAGGTGTGTGTTGTGGTATGCATAAGGCCACCAAACAACGCTATTGGTTCAGGGCTTTCACCACGTTGTTTGGTACATGCTAAATTCCTGTACTACACTCCAATTCCTACTCCTCCGTTAATACTAACCGTAGAGACTTATTAGGATTTCGTGCTGTCGATTCCGAATAAACCGATCTACAATAATTTCAAGTTAGATTCTCTACAAGAGAAATTTTACTGGTTAAAGAAAGTAAATATTTATTTTGAACCCTTTAGTGTGAAATGTAAGTGCACATAACTCCAGCTGGGACTAGTTTTAGAAAACATAGCTTGCAATTACAGTAGATCTGTTTATTCTGAATCGGAAGCACCAAATCCCGAGTCTCAAGGGTTAGTATTAACGGAGAAGTAGGAAATTATATTATACAGTCACTATTAAATTAAGCCCTGCTTCTCCTTCTGAGTCCTGTGAGTGGGCCACGCTCTCCGCGCTCGACATTAGGAAGAGAAGGGCAGGCTTTAGTGAAACCACAATCTGTTATCGCAGCGGCTATTAGCACCAACGTGTAGAAGACCCTTAAGCATAGGGGATGTGAGACCGATTGTCTTTCTACCTGTGGGCTTCATTTTTATTTCCCAGCCCCGTTAATTGTATTCATATGCTCATCTCGATGCATATGCTTAGCAAAGCTTCGAGTAAAGCTTCAATGCACACGTAAATAAATATGCATTATCTATCATATTAAAGACCAGCCATTTTGTGTGCTACGTTATGTCCTGGCACGACGACGATCAAGGCTAAGCTGACAGAAGCAGGAAGAGCAATGGAGCAAGTGAACGGTGACTAATATGTAAATTTGCATGCATTTTAACCCTTGCCGTGCATATTCCGGACCTTTTACTCCGCAAATATGCCCATCACTCCTTCTTCTGTGTCACTCTCACAAAGCTCCTGTTGTGCCAGGGAAGAAAACCCCGAAATTGGTTTCCATTTGTTTCCGAAGAGCACTCCGCAATATTTCTGAGATTTCTCTGCAGGACATCCATTAGGAACTAGGTTTTTTCTTAAAGTCATAATCATAAGTCATCCCTTGATTTGTGGTCTGGGGAAAATCCCGGCTCGGCTCTGCTGTACCCCAGGGCGTTCCGTAATGGACGCCATTCTTCATGCCACTCATTACGGAAGTGTGCGGCGTTTAATGTAAAAAAAGGATTTAGGCGACAGACGACGACCGACCATAAAAATTTAGAGCGAATTCAGCATTGAAATTTGCTCTGGATTCAGCGAAATTTGCTACCTACGCAGTTACAATGAATTAAATATTATTACTGTAAATAGTACTAAATGTATGTTATATTAGTCACAGTTAATTCATGTAATTTCGTACTAATTCTATTCGCAGTAAGTAACAGCAAACTCGCTCATGAAATCTGAAACCCGGCAGACCACGAATATAATTCTGCCAGAACATTTCAGGTTTCCCAAGAATAATTTAGTATCTACTACCTACCCCAAGTTGAGTTATGGAATTGCTATTCCAGGTTCTAGCAAATGCACGTACGTCATGTTACCCGGTAGCCGGTCGGGATGGCGTTTCCGATCCGCCCATTTCCCTCCTGCTGCCCAGCCATGCATGACCAAACTCAAATCCATACATTTTTTCCGGTTTAAGGGGTAGACGGCTTACCTATGGTATATACTACATAGGCACCTTATACAAAGGACGATCCACTTTCTCTCCCACTTCCGTGCATTCATTACAATTCTCTGCCCAAGTATTTTTTCTATAAAACTTTCTTTATCTTGACAGCCACATCACTCAAGTAATTTAGATGACGAAAAAGTTTTTGTAGAACGGAGACGGAAACTGAAACAAAAATGAGTTATTAATGTTACCGTATGGCCAGAGCTTTCATAAAGAAAATCTTATGCATTTTGTCATTTTCTTCCATGGGTAATTTGTAAGAATTAGACCTTGGGCTTGGCTCTTATGTACTACGAATCCTATGCAGGAAAGTATCTCGAGTTTGCCAGGAATCACGAGCCCGAACTCCCATTACGTTTTCGTGTTAGTTTTTTTCTCTCCGAAATTGCATGTCTACCTCGAATTTAGCGTTTATCTCACTCATCATCATCATTATTATCATTTGGGGCTTTCGAAAAACTTCCTGACGACGCTCTACCCAGTAGTCTGATTTGAATTTGGGTACGGCGTGCGGCGAAGAAAGTGTACATGGAAAAGCAGTGAAAAGCACTGCATGCCTCTTTTGCTAGAACACGACGGATCGAAGTGTGAGGCTTCCACTTCCGCGTTATCGATGTCATTTTCTCTAATGTAATTACGTTGAGAGCGGTGCGGTACTGGCAGCTTGATGGAGGAGTGGATTACAAGTGTGTATTCTCAAATATCGAAACATGACTGTCGTAGACGTGAAATTGGATTTCGTTGCGCTTGGTTACAAGTTACAAGGTAAATGCAAAAGGGTATCTGTATAGTCCGGAAATTGACTATTTTCGTTTTACGTTCGGGCGTGCCATTGAATGTTATTTATGAGTCATGAACATTAATTAATACTCATCTACTGTCATCTACGTATAAGTCCTAAAACTGCAAAAATTTGGCGAACCTGATGAAATTTCATGCACACATTTGTAATAAAGTTTTTAGCCTACTGCAAGCATCATTTTAACCAGAATAACACTGTCAAATGTCAAAAGCGTTATCACGACAAACCAAATGGTGTTCAATACGAAGTAGTACATCTTCTGCTTTCAGCAAACAATATAATATCCATACTCCAAATTGACATGTTGAAGCTTATCGGGTTGAGTTGAGTAAGTAAGTCTACAACTTTACAGTATTTAATGTAATAACAATACACTTGAGGGAAATGCTGGAAACCTGTACTGTAACGTTGCATTTAATACAAGATTCAGTTATTCTCTTCTTTCATTAACAGACACATTGACATTGCAAATTTAAAAATGTGCTTCAAAATAGCTCTAGTTTCGCTACCAGTCTTAGCTATTTTTACAGTAGTTTCTTCACAAAATCTTGAGATTATTGTTTCCAACACAAGGCTCCCATCCACCCGTGCCTACATGCCCGTCGTCTACGATGGAGAGGACTCAATTTACATTTGGGGAGGGAATAGCTACGATGCTGATGGAGCTCACTCGAGGCAAGATGTTCTGAAATTTTCTGTGGAAGCGGACACTATTGACGTCATCGGGTCCACGATGTCAATGTCAAGTGACTACGGTAGCGGAGTTTGGGCAGGAAATGAGACCTTGCTCTACATTGGTGGACGCACATCTTCGACTAATTACAACTCTGATATTTGGAATTTTAAAACCAACGACCCGAACAATACTTGGACCTCAATGGGAAATTTACCACAACCCTGTACCGCGACGACCAGTGTTTGGGATGGAGGAGAATATACTTATATAATCGGCGGATTCAACTCAGGTGGACAATTAGACATGATTTCAAAGTATAGTAGCGTCACTCATTCAGTTGACAGTGTCGGTGAAATTCCGAACAGGGATAGAACTTTAGCTATTTGGGACAATACAAGTGAAAATTTATATATTTATGGTGGGTGGACTGGATTTTTTGGGCTTTGGAATGATATTCTAAAGTATGACTCGGCTAATGGGATGTTGACCAGACTAGATGCAGTTTTACCTCTGCCTTCTTCAGAATCTTGTGCAGTCTGGACTGGAAAAGAGGCCTTTATAATAGGGTGCCATTTAAAGCCCCGGACTTTTATTCAAAATTCCCAAATAAATTAATGTTTTTCCCTGACATTTTTTCCCTGACTTGAAAAAGAAACTTCTCCCTGACTCGAGTTTTTTTTTCCCTGACTTATAATTCAATTTCTCCGGACTTTTATTTAAATGTCCTGACTTCTCAAACCTCAATATAATAGGAGTTCTTATCTAAAAGATAAGAATAAGATTTTTTAAATCTGCATTTAAAATGATTAATAATTATGATACAAATTAAAACTTAAAATAAAACACATATAACATATATAAATACACATTTATAAATAGACTTTTGGATTACTGGCGAAGCAATGCTTTTTTGGCCTTTGCCGGTCTACCGCGTTTTCGTTTTTGACCAATTGGAATATTCTTAGCTTCAGGTCGCACTACGAATTTCTTTTGGCGAATGGCTAAACCCAATACATGTTTGCAAATAAATTGTTTCTGGAATGTGGAACATGTGCATATAGACCCTTCCCAGTTTCCTTCTTCTTCAGTTGTTATTTTCCATAGTCTCTTTTGTGAGGTGGCGTATGTGTCGAAAGCGCGCCAAGATAGCGAGGTACTTTGACGATCGAATTTTTTGTAGTCCGTGTCCTTTACAGGAAGTTGGTTAGCTGGTTGAACATAGTAGTACTTGTATTTGCCGATAGTCCGAGTTAGCACTTGGGCATCGCCTCTAGCCCAGTTGTAGGCGTCAGTTTCTAGTTTCAATGAAATCATAGGTTTTGTAGCAAAAAGCTTAGCATTGATTGCTGTCGGAACTCTTTCTTCTGACCATTCACTAATTTTCTTGAACGCTAGGTTTAAGAAATCGCGTAAAGCGAGTCGATTTCTAGCCGTCCATTCCCTTTTAATTGTAGCATTTGTAGATTCCAGGCAGTTACTTGACAAACCATTTATGCTCTTCACGATTCCATTTCTTTTTTGCAGCTTTTTCAAATTCTTGGTTCGACTTTGCAAGCTGCAATGTGACAATATCCACCCGGATCAACGTGCGGGATGCTTCGTCTTGGATGAGAAGCAACTTGGTATCGATATTCCGAATTACATGCGCCCAGCAGTGAATTTGAATGATTTCCTGGAAGATTGCGAAGCATCCTAATGTGATTGCGGGTGCACAATCAGCAACCAATGCTGAGGGTTTAAATTCCACTCCAGGTTCTATGAATCGAAACCCCTCAACAAGGCTTTGAAACACAAATTCGTAATCTTCAGCTGCTTCCGAGAAAGTTACTGCCAGTCCATACAGATGACAGGCACGATTCTTGTCCGAAGTGCCCACAATAAGTACTGGGAACCCATGCCACAGTATCTGAAATAGAAGGCGCGTATTGGATCATATAAGGAGAGATTAAAAATAACCACTATTGAGGAGTGGTAGTGGTTGCCGCACGGTTTCTCTAACTTACTTCCACCACTACGATCTCATCGGTGGTATCTTTTTGACTCTTTACGGTCCCCCCGTACGTACGAATCGGGGCATATGATTGGTGCTTGGTACAAATGCAATGGCTCGCTTATTTGAATTCCGCTGCTATCAGGCAAGTTGGCGTTATATCATCTGTTTGTCTTTGTCATTATGCTCTGACGGGATCTGCGATCTACTACGCGACCTACTGTCTTCTGGGTTGAGCTTTGATCTACTTTGTTATGGTCGAAGCTGCGAGGGGAACTACTTGCTATGTCATGGTCTAAGCTCAGGTCTAAGTGGTTTGGTGTTTTATGTGATCTACTTCGTGATCTACTATAAGAAGAGCGACTGCATTTTATTCTACAGTGCGTCCCAATGAAAACTGCTGACCACCTTCATGCTTAAAATAGGGCTTCAATCAACGTTTGATCTACCTTTCCGCAGATCACCGCGTATGACAGTGCGTGTGATCTACCGTTCAATAGATCAACGGTACGATGGATCAACAGTGTGATCTTTATCGAACGACAGATCACTCTTGTGATATAAACCATATGAACGATTACTCGTGTGATCTATCGTGCGATAGATGACCCGTGTGATCTACCGCACGACATATCACATACGCGCATGTATCACCTATGGGCAGATCATATGGGCGATCTACCGCTCGCTTGATCATGTTATACATTTCAGTGATCTACCCTAATGTAGACTACACGTTTAATGAATTGCGTGTGATTTAGCCTCTGGCGGATCACCCGATTTATTGAGTGCAATATGTATATGTATGATATACCCAATATCAGAGAGCCCCGTGGGACCCTTATGGCAGGATGCATGTGTTATACTTTGTGGTGTTTGGTGTTGGTACTTACTGAGGCCCTAAATCTAACCGGTTAGCTGGGTTTTGAACTTCGCAGACGAAAAAAAAATGAAAATACAGGGTAGTCAGTAATCTCTTTCAACTTTTTGCTGTACATTAACCCGGTGCATGGATATTCGAATTTCGACATCGGACCAACGCTGAAATAGCAACGCAGACATGTGGGTCCCTATACCGGAGTGCAATATGTGATAAGTTGACACAATCCCGCCAACGGCGGCATTGCAGGTGCTATGTACCCGGTGCATGGATATTCAAATTTCGGAATCGGACCAACGCTAAAATAGCAATACAGGCATGGGGGTCCCTATACCGGAGTGCAATATGTGATAAGTTGACGCAATCCCGCCGACGGCGGCATTGCGGTGCTATGTACCCGGTGCATGGATATTCGAATTTCGGAATCGGACCAACGCAAAAATAGCAATACAGGCATGGGGGTCCCTATACTGGAGTGCAATATGTGACAGGTTGACGCAATCCCGCCGACGGCGGCATTGCAGGTGTATGTACCCGGTGCATGGATATTCGAATTTCAGAATCGGACCAACGCTAAAATAGCAATACAGGCATGGGATCCGTATACCGGAGTGCAATATGTGATAAGTGTACGCAATCCTGCCAACGGCGGCATTGCAGGTATAATGTACACGGTCCGAAATTCGAATATCCATGCACCGGGTACATAGCACCTGCAATGCCGCCGTCGGCGGGATTGCGTCAACTTGTCACATATTGCACTCCGGTATAGGGACCCACATGTCTGCATTGCTATTTTAGCGTTGGTCCGATGTCGAAATTCGAATATCCATGCACCGGGTACATGTACGGCAAAAAGTTGAAAGAGATTACCTACTACCCTGTATTTTCATTTTTTTCGTCTGCGAAGATGAAAACCCAGCTAACCGGTTAGATTTAGGGCCTCAGTAAAACTCATTTTTGAACAAGTAGACCACGGACAATGCGTTACACTGGTGGTCTGTGTAGATAATAGGCAAAAGCACAAAATATATTTCCCGGATTGTCTGCCATAGTGTAGATCTCATTAATCTATCACACGGGTATTCTGTATTCCGTTGACCACTCGGGTGTGTGATCTCCTATACGATAGATCCCACGGAATGTATCACACGTGTGATCCTCATACGGAAGATCACACGGAATTTATCAATACGGGTGATCCTCAGACGGTAGATCACACGGAATGTATCAATACGGGTGATCCTCATACGGTAGATCATACGGAATTTATCAATACGGGTGATCCTCATACGGTAGATCACACGGAATTTATCATACAGGTGATTTTGTGATCTGTCATACGGTAGATCACACGGAATGTATCACATTGGCGATCTGCATACGGTAGATCACACGGAATGTATCATATTGGTGATCCTCAAACGGTAGATCACGCGGATGAATCGAATTTCCCATGCTAATACATGGGAAATTTGATGACCTTTGGCCGAGTTCGAGCAAAGCGCTAAAAATACCTTATAAATTATCAATTCTAAAAATCACTTACTTGGCCTGAAAAGGCTTTGCTGGGCTTGGCGAAATCGACCTAAAGATGGCGGGTCAAATATTCAAAAAATATTTTTTATATGTTCCCGCGCGAATTTTGTGACAAATGAATATGTTCTGAAAAGCCCTTTATTAGGGCTACAATTTGAGGTATTGGTCGTCAAGATTGGTCTACTGGTGTAGAAGTTACATTTTTAAGGTCAGGTCTTTGAGACCCCATAGGTCAGGTCACAGGTCGAATTTATCATACTGGAGATGGAATGATCTGCCATACGGTAGATCACACTGAAAGTATCACACATGTGATCTTCCATACGGTATATCATATATAATATAGTACACGGATGATCCGTCAAATGGTAGATCAAAGGACTGGTTTCCATCACACAGAAACCAGTCATCTGAATGTACCACTATGAAAGTGGTAGATTTTAATCTAAATTCTGGCGGTGGTATGATTTTGCAAAGAAAGCGAACGACAACCACTACCACTCCTCACTAGTGGTTCATTTTAATGTCTCTAACATCTTAATACAACTACTGGAACTACTTCATCTCATACCTCATCAGGGCCTTAAAATATACAAGCTATTTCGCTAGTGGGTAGTAGGTAGTTGCTTGAAGATGTTTATGACTTATTATTCATGTGACCGTAAAATCAAATGTTTCCGACCTTATTTCTAATTATAGCGTACAAAGATGGATCCGGTATTATTTTATTCTATTTCCTAGCCTTAAAATATTGGGTTGAACCTTAAAACCTAGAAAATGACCAAGAAAGCGTTACACTGGTAAATGTATGTTTCCTTATACACGACAGAGGCAGGAACAATATTCATAGCTTGGTATTTTCTTGTTAGTACTAATTTGCTAAGGGTGCCATTTAAAGTCCCGGACTTTTATTCAAAATTCCCGAATAAATTAATGTTTTTCCCTGACATTTTTTCCCTGACTTGAAAAAGAAACTTCTCCCTGACTCGAGTTTTTTTTCCCTGACTTATAATTCAATTTCTCCGGACTTTTATTTATATGTCCTGACTTCTCAAATCAAATTATATCTAAGCAAATTGCGAACTCAAAAAGGTCCACAAATAGTTTCCTTGGGTCAACTTCAGCAATTTTGTGATGAAAACTCGGAAGTTCCAGATGATATGGACAAATCATTCATCTCAAAGTCAATCGTGCACCTAGATGAAGAAGACGAAGACAAGAACTGCTTCCGCTTCTTCGTTACTACGAAACGACTTTCATCGCTTATGAGCCAAGGCAACGTGATCCACGCGGACGGTACTTACAAACAAGGTATTAGTTCATTACATGCGATTAAATTCATATATATGAATTAAATAGATCAAAAAAGTTCGTTACGGTTGGATTACGTTCTCACGTGCGCAAGGGCACGCAGAAGAGACCAAACACAAAACGTAACCCGAATTTTAAGAATTTGATATTTGGGGGATTCACCAACGAAGATTTTGTTAGCGAAAAGCCCTGTGAACGGAAAAAAGCCGTCGGGCACCGGCACCAGGGATACCTAAACTATTTGACTGATTTTTACGTAATTATTTTAAGGTAAAGGTATTACAGCTTTCCGTACCTGACACCTGATAGAACAGTTGCCCAGTTATGAATTTAGATGAGTTGTATGTGGATACGACGACAGTGGCGCTTAAATGTGCAGGAGGCGTATCGTGTAATTGTCAAGCAATAATATGAATAGGCAAGTATCAGTATAAAGTATCTATTAATATCTATTGATGTAAGTACCTATTTAATGGCGGTGGTTGTGTATCGGTATCGGAAGTCTGAAGAATTTCGCTGATAACTTCCCCTTGTTGTAGTTTCTGGTTAGCAATTTTATAATTAATTTGTCTTTCTATTTAATAGACGTTAATTTGTTGTTCCACAGTCCACTATTGACTATAGTCAACGACAGCAGCAGCAGCACTAAAATAATACATACATAGATTGTATGTATGTGAGAGATGAGATTGAGATGGTTATCTTGATTTCGGATTTCCTGGCAACTCGGAAGCGAAAGGTAGGCTAAGTAGGTAAGTAGCTCTTCACCCCTTCGCCTCGCCTCCTCTCCTCCTCGTACGTCGTCTCCGTCAAGCAAAATGTATGCATTATTGTCTTTTTTGTGTCTACCACTACATACCACGCGAATTATAAAGCGAGCAATTATACACAACTTCGAACTTTATGGTATATCGAAGCGCAAGCACAACAGCGTGTGTTCAACTTAACCTTAGTTTAATTAAAGCAATGTAACAGTCTGCGTCTGGCGGCGCAAAAAAACTCCCTTTGATAACAGCTCCCACCAAAGATCCGTGCCTTCTCAGCCCTCAAGTCAACAAATTCCAACATAGGCCAATTTTGTGAAGTTCTGCAAATCTAAGAAAAGAAGGTGTCTGTACCTTACCTGCGGATTTTTCCACTACAAGCGGGGAGCGGCCCGCACGTTCTCAGTACATCATAAATGAAGGACTATTGATGCTAATTTAGAGGACATCATCGCAGAGAACGTGCAGAGAGGACATTTTTAATGCAGCATCCACATAAATTGTGAGAAACGGACGTGATGAGGGAAAACAAAGTATCTCATCTCTTTTATGTATTTCGCAAATCGTGACTTTTGGGTGAAAAGAGAGCAGTGCAGTGGAGTGGTTAATTTCCAAAAAGCACAAATGCTCATTTCTAATCAGCTCTCAGCACCCCTGAAGCATATTCCAATGAGTCCAAAGTCCAAGTAGAAGCAGTTACGGGAAGTTTCTGCTCCAAATGCCAAATGTAGGCGCGATTTCTTTTTTTTTTAAATTCACAACTCAAATCTTAAATCACCCGAGTTACTCAAATCCCG
Organism: Ceratophysella denticulata; assembly: GCA_034694925.1. Taxonomy (NCBI): domain Eukaryota; kingdom Metazoa; phylum Arthropoda; class Collembola; order Poduromorpha; family Hypogastruridae; genus Ceratophysella; species Ceratophysella denticulata. The sequence goes on from JAQFYT010002691.1 coordinate 11,355, forward strand.
GAATATCATCTGTTCGGGAATAAGTGTTACTAGAAGTTACTAGACTACTGTGGGTATAAGCGAATATGGGGATAATTTCAGTCAAGCTGGAATTTTATTTCCATTTGGATTCATTAGTCAAATATATTTCAAAACGCACCAAAAAATAACAATTGAATTAATTAATTGCTGTACAGGAGCTCTAAAATTATGTCCATCACACCCAATCACACCCACAGAATGAGCCTTGCTGAAGTGAGGGTCAATGTAAGGATTGAGTAAGCCACAAAGTACTAACCCATCCATCCATGCCATTGCCATGGTAACGATTATGTTGCTTTGGGCTCAGGAGATCTTCGCGGGTAGACTTCCAGCCAGCTCACCCCAATAATTTATACAGTTGAAATGCTACGCTGTTAAATATTATAGCACTCAATATGCCAATAAAAGCAGTAGCGCAGTACTAAGTAATTAATTTTTAAATCCAAACGATAAATATCGTCAATACTTGTCAGGCAGTTACATAATACCACCCACACGATACACACACATTATTACCTATATTCAATTACTGTACAAATGATCCAAAAACAGCCAGGCACATTGGACATACTGTGTGTTCTGTTCACTGTTGATTCTAGCTTGGGAATTCGGAATTTCCATTAATTTTAAAGTTATTATTAACTATGAAACAGGTTTGGCCTAACCTTAAGCTAGACAATAATACAATTCCTTAAGGTTAGTCTTCCCACTCAAATCTCGCCCCTAGTTGGTAATGGTATCTTAGGGACAAAACATGTCACAGGACTATACGGCTAACTCGCGTAATATTCGATCAAATTACAAGTGTGATAGGGCGTTAGAACACCAGAAACTTGGTTAATCAAGCGTGCTTAGTGAGAACTAGCTTTAATTAA
>JAQFYT010002692.1:0-12249 GCA_034694925.1 Ceratophysella denticulata
ACCAGTCGATATCGCATCCCGGATGAAATGGTACCATGGCGATGGTCGTTCGGAGGCCTTTCGGCTCTCAGTCGGCCAATTGGCAATCTCGATTCTATATCGACATCTCGCCATTCGATATAGAGTAGATCTCGATTCTATCTGAATTTGCTACCTGGGTATGGTTTAGCTATGTTTTTCAGCTAGGCAAATACTGGTTAGTGCAAAATGCATCATCACTGCAAATGCGAGTTGTATATATTTTATTTACTTATTCATCATGGACGCCTACGTGAAATAAAAACAGAGTAAAGAATTTTACCACATAAATGATTTATATATAGTAATATTTATTAATGATTATTCGTTTATATTTAATTACCAATATATATATATATAAATATATGTAATCAGTTTTGGTAATAAAATATAAACGAAAAATCATTAATATATATATAGTGTATCAAGTCACTGCAAAGTACTAGAAATCCAGAACATTAGCTATTTAATATTAATTAAGCATGTACCTACGAGCATCTAAATGAATACTGAATTTTTCACATATATCATCACTCTGCCTTGATTTATTCTGACGCTTTGACAGGTTTAAATTTAGAAATAACAAAAATCGGCACCCTGTAAGGGTTTAGCTGTCATCTTTCATGTAAACTTTAACTTCATTCGACCTTTACTCACACTTTATCCAAGAATATTTATAATATATAAATCTTTTTGCGTTAACTAAACAGTCCAACTATACCTTGAATATGTTCTCACGGTACATACACGCTTGATACATATGATTAGCTTAAACCTCAAGACTTTGTCGAACGTGGCAATTGAAGGCATCATCTGTTATTTTACAACGTGGGTGACAGTTCAACCAATACAAATCCGCCCTATCTTGTCAGAGATTGTCGCGAAAACATAGACAAATGTTTCAGCTTAGACAATGTAATACAGTACATAGTGTCATAATGCCCTCGACTTGTGGTAAATCGAATATTTTGGACGCATTTTGTTCCGGGTCATTCAAATGTATTATTTGTATTTAGAAGAAAGAAATAAAAACAAAACGGTTTAGAATGCATTACGTAAGCAGTTTTGAATGTCAATGCCAGTATCGAAATATTTGTATTGAATATACAATTGTAAATTTGATTATCCAAATATTCCTTTGAAATAACGCCGACTAAAGCTTTTTCGATAGGACATTATAGCTAGATTTTTTTGTTAAGTTCGAGTTCAATGAGACCCGACTGTAATTAACTACTCTGACAATTTACTATGTACCATTTACGTTTTCCCAAGCAGGAATCGCAGTGAATTTATGTCATAGCGTAAATTTCAAGTTCAATGAAACCCGGCATAATAATGAACTATAATGAATATAATTAATGAACTTATCGGGGACAATGTTCCAATTAATGTCTAAATTAATTTTTTTCTATTTAATCGTGACATTAACAATTTGCGTGTACAAAACGGAATGCCGCTGTTTGAACTTCAAGTTAAAAGCCCGACAACAATACAAACCGTTTAATTTAGAAAATTCCAGGAGCCATGCGTTTAATTTGTAAAAAAAAATAAGATTGAGTTACGCTGATAGCTTTTCTAAAAAGTATTTACGTATGCAGGCGTCATATGTATAAATTTTAAATATTCATTGCATGTTAAATCCTAGTAAAAATTTGAATGGTTTAAATGCAACATAAAATGAGTTCCATGAATGCCACAGGTGTTGCAGAGGAATTGCTTACGACTCAATTTAATTGATAAGCCACCCTCCGCCATTGAGGCTCAAGGAAATTCAAAAACTTTTTAAAATATGTGTTTCTGAATGACTACTGTGACACTTCCATTAAATCGTTTGTTTGGCTATAAGGTAGAACCTGAACGGGATATTAAATAAGTGGCATAAGGTCTTGCCCTGCTGGAGTGAAGCAGGGGTTGGGATTCGCCATAGAATTTTGATTAGTACTAAAACTAAAAGTCTGTGTAATCCCTTCAGAAGTAACTCGAAATGTCGATTGAAAATGGTTTCAGAGAAGAGATGGGAAATTGGAATGATAATACCTACGGCTCATTTAATGACTTCTGCAGACCCAAGAGAACTTAGACATAAAGTTAGGGTGATAACAATAGAGTCTTAGTTCTCATTCCGAGGCGACCTTCGACAATTGCGCGGTGGTCAATTGGGCCATGCGAATTGGGCATATGCAAGCGCTTGCGAACGAAAACTAAACTCGCTGTAAATTAACCGATGACCAAAACGCTCAACTTCCAAATGTCCGCGTCTCGAAGAATGCAGAACCCCGAGTTATCGTTATGATATGACGCTGATGAATTATAGTAGATCGTAACAATATCTATGGTGTAAGATATTATAATATTTACGAGTCTTCCTGGTTGGCTTTTTGGATTGGATTCCACTTGGCCTCCCCACAAGGATTAGTTTTAATATTTACTAAAATATATTCTGGTTTGATGATGATTGCAAAATTTTGATTTGCAATAAAGTCTCAAGTACCTCGGCTTGAGTGAGTGTCATGTCATATACTGTAGTAGACTTCCATCTGTGATGCAAACACGCTCAGGTGCAACACTTCGTTCTGTACCCCCGCCGTGCTCCTACGTTGGTGAGTATTAAATAACCAATTCTCCACAGCCCTTGGTATCAAGGCAGTGAAGGAGTCGAGAAATGACAAAATGTAAATGTGTAGAAAGGCAATTAAGTAATACGAGGCGGAGGTGGTTCATTAAATCTCCGGTTGATAGCTTGGATTTTAATTAAAATTATATTGCGGGATCTGCAGTTGGATCGGATTGGATGATGCATATGGATAATATACGGGAGATGGCGTACCGTGGTTACGCAGCCATGACAGTTTTGAGCGGATATTTTAGAAAACTCTCATAAATGTAATGCAGTAAAGGTCAAGGTGTGTGTACCGTGGTTATGCAGCCATTTTAGTTTAGGCCGGAAATTTAATAAACAAAATTTAGAAATACTTACCAAAGTTTGGATACATTTTAGGTCCTGGCCGTCCTGATGGTATTCCAGACTCACTCGTGACAATGGCGAGAGCGGCATGTGGCGGCGCTGCTGACGAGAGTGACGTTGTTGTCGGAGTTCCAGAATGAGTAGATGACATATTGGAAACACTATGAGCCAAACCCGGCCAAGCTTCGGTGCTGGGATGACGGATATGTCGAAGAGCAGAGCCAACTGTCATGTCCTGAGCCTCACGAGATGGTAGGCGGAGCCTGTGTGCCGGGTGGCGACCGTGAAGAAAATCTGGCGGTGACCGAGAGCTGTGTCGCGAAGCGGTCCGGATGATTCTTTGAATGACTGGTGTTGGGGACCCAGTTTCTGTTTTCTCTGTCTTGGGCGTAGCAACTTTTGCCATGTCCTCATCCGCCGACATTTCGCTCATGTCCCCTGTGACACTGATACGGTCCTTGGTCGAGTCGTCACGGTCTTCAGTGGAGTCGCGATGTTGGAAGTGACGATGAAGGATTGGGCTGGGGGTTGGGACTGGAATTCCGAAACCGGGTGACCCGTCGGGCAAGAAGCGATGAAGACCTGGTGGTTCCTTCCGTTTTCGACACTCCCAGGGCAGATCATGGGGGCGTGCGGTTTCGGGACCGGGCGACGTGCTGCTTTTCACTTGCATTGAAGCAGCCCTCGCTTCGTCCTGCGCTTGCGCCCGTCGTAGCGACACCTGCTGGAACAACTCGCGTTTTAATGGGGTCTTGTGCTGAATCAACAACATGGACAACCCTATACTTCAGCTCATAGTTTACTCTACATACTAATTAACGCTTAATTTCGTTTTATTATTAAGTCCTAAATTCTGTTATTCTAAGAAATGTACGATATTTGTGCAACCAACTTTGCTGTATTATGCATCGGAGAAAGTTCAGAGAAAGTTGTCAATACGTGCATTTTTTAACCAAATTGAATGATTTTTTTTCAAAGCTAGCTAAAAATATTTGTAAAACAGTCGCCGTATCACCTTTAGACTACGGAATGAGCGATATGGAGTTCTGAGCATTCAAAAGTGTGCGTATAAGCCGGGCCCACCCTACTGTAAGTACTGTTCTGTGTACAACCACAGAACGAGACTTTAGTGTAAAGATGCCATGTTGAACGTTGAGGTCATGAAACTTTTACAGATACTATTAGTTCGTAATTTACGCTAAAATATATTATATTTTAATGACACTTCTAAATTATTCAAGTACTAGTGTAGTGCTCGTATCTAATCTAAATACTGGAATTATTTTATAAGGAATTAATATGATCTTATTTAAGAAATAGATAGGTATATTATAATAATTTCACGTGAACTGTGTACATGCTTGTAATGTTAACGATTATTTATGAGTTTCTTCCTCAAGAGCGTCCTAATTAGATTTTCTCAGGATATTCTAGTATTACATATTCTAGTTTCCAGTACAGTATTTACTATGTCCAGCAAGTGCCAATTTTATGTGCATTTAGTGTAGCTGGTATCATTATACATAGGTACATACGAATAATGTAGGTTATGGTTGTATTTTCGTATTCCAATAATTTCAAGAACGGTTTTCCTTGTTTGTTTTTCCTGTGTGCATTAGATTGTAATTTTCAGATGCAATTCAACAGAAAATGTGACTGACATGGCTTCAGATGAGATGAAACACGCGATAATATGCTATTGTGCGTACATGACGCACAGGTATTTAACTAAATACCTGCTTTGTTCTATATGCAGTAGCACGAAGTATGAACCATTACCTTACCTACCATAATTAAAATTATAATAATGTATACATAATGACAGCACGGAAGAAATCGACAAACCTGTAGGGCCATGACGCGTTGTCGCTCAGCAGTCAAAATACACCGCTCACACTCACAATAGCGGTAAGCACAGTAGCGCTTATGACCCTTGACCGCAATGTTCAATTTGTGATTCCGACAACGGGCACACTTTGGTGTTCTGCCCAGTACCATCTGCGTTCAAATTTTTTTCAATATATAATTAAAATCCGTGCTGAGGTCAAAATGAAAACAATAAATGGTAAAGACGAAAACGTGCCGGAAGTCGTCAGAATCCGAAAGTTCAAACTGAAAACTTAATCGGTCTTGCGTTTATACCGCTGCAGTTAAGGACGAGTGATGTGTTGCGACTTGCGAATTATGGTATTGTACGAGGGCTATCCCAAAAATAATATCAGTCTGAGATTCGCATTATTTTTGGGACTGCCCTCGTATTTTCGTGATTTTCTTCCGTGCTTTCACTAGGCTGTCCAAGGCTGAATTAATCAAACCCAATTTCCAAATTTATGTGTAAAAAGCAAAAGCTCCATTACTTAACTTTGTTTAATTTATTTCGTTAAAATGGAAATTGTTTTACAGGGCTGAAAGCACGGAAGAAAGCCACAAAACAAACCTGTTGGGCCATGACGCGTTGCCGTTCCGCAGTCAAAATACATCGCTCACAGGTACAGTAGCGATACTCGCAATACCGTTTGTGTCCTTTAACTGGAATATACAGGTTGTGATTCTGACAACGGGTACACTCCGGAACCTTTCCGCGTATCCTTACCTTCTACATTTTAAAAATATGGTAAAATTAAATTAAAATTAGCGCAACGTTGACTAATTAGTTTATTTTAAACTTGCATCTTTGCTCAGCATAAATCGTTTGCTTTTATTAGGTCCTCCACTGGAAAGATGATCCGACAAGTCATGCTGGTAAAAGCTACCGGATCGAGTACTGGTACTCCGATGGTCACGCTTTCCCGAAGATGTGGCCGAAGACTCGGATGGATTTGGAGAGTGCGGAGCTGACATTTTGAATCTGCGAGATAATACATAGGAAATACTTTGAATGAACGATTTTCAGAAAATTTAAATTAAAAATCGCAAATAGAAAGCATTATACATAGTATGAACATAAATTCGTTTAAACCAACCTATGCATCGCAATAAGTATAAGCAACTAGTGTGCATTAAATCTTAAGCTGCCATAAGCCCTACCCAATTAAATTATGTAGTATTCATACGAAATCCTAGTCAATGAAGTGAATTCAATGTCAATCACGCAGGGTGTCATTTTATGATATCTACTAATTATCACCAGATGCTAGGTATGTAGCAGGATGCAAGGATGCAGAACTAAACTGCATGTGTATTACATTATAAACCGTATACTCCATTAAATATGCAAGAAACGGATAACCTATCACCGTGATTTCACGGTTCATGGTCCGAATTTTCCAGATTCCCATTCATTCGCAAAAAAAGATTCTTAAAAAATCTTAATTTTTCAGATAAGCGACAATCTCTAGAAAATAGTTGAATGAATGAAGAAGGAGAGAAACAAAGTAATTATAAAAATTTGTCCTATCAAGTGACAGACCTGGTGTTTTTTTAAGTACATGTATGTAATATAATTTATTCTGAACTCCAAGTGGAGAGATGACAAGACAGTTAATTAGCTTCGCCATATCATCGTCCGAGTAGCTAGTTAGTTTTATTCCTCATACAAATTAGTGACATGCAATTCATGCTCTTATAACCCAAACCAAACCATAAGCACTTGACCGCTGCTGTGCCAAAACAAATCTTGGATATACTAAACACAGAGAAATGGGTAGCAGGTACCTCTGGCAAGTTTTCTGCAGTTTACAAAAGCCAGCTGCATTTAACATTGAATCTCTGGAATTATATACCAGAACGTCTTTCATTACTGCACACTTACTGTGGGATGTGTGATACAAAGATACCGCAGCTAGCAACAGTAAAGGAATCATAGCAATATTTGACGTTTAATATTCAAATCAAGGCTTAAAGCGCATAAACCTAGGGCATGTAGCATAGCGCAAGTTAAATCAAGTTTTATTTTATCGTTATTTTTATCGTTCAACTCAAAAGTTCAAGTAAAATGTTGTTTTTTCGCAATATTCAGAAGCACAGAAACAAGTTAATTAGTGTCAAATACTCGCTCATTTTCAGTATTTATTGAATTTCAGCTAAATTTCTGTCTTAAATTTGATTAGCCCATTTGTACGGATAAATAGCTTACTAAATATTATGTGGTTTTGCTACTGACAGCGTGCGAGGCCAGGCTCGCATAGGGTGTATTTTCTAAAACCTGATTCAATCTCTATACAATGAAGCGTATCTTCAAATACAATCTTGTGTATCCGCAGATCTTCTGCTAATTACATGCGTTGCATACACAGTCGTAGCGTAGCTTTTTTCAGATTTGCGGTTTTCAAGTTCGGGAGATTCATACTTATCGATATATACATATTAGCGCACTGATGCCTAATTATTATTATTGCTAACAAATACACGGGATCATTGACATTTACGATACCAGTAGATTGAGCATAGCGTCTGTAATTGATAGAGCTGAGAACTGAGGTATGTATAACCTAAGGATCTGCATGTGCAAGTGTACTGTAGCGTGCATACATGCAGAAATAAGCGCAATCGTTGCTGGCCTACACTAATAAAGTGCAGAAACAAGTTTATTATATGAACAATTTTACAATTTATCATGAAGCTGATAAAATGTAATAAAACTGCAATACTGAACTGGATATACAAGAACTGGAAATCCATTTATTTTTTTTCTAAAACCCATGCAACCTTCAACTTGCACCTGAAACAACCTGAACTCACATCACAACCCACTATGGTACATGGCATGCACATGAACACGAATAAACGGTAGGTACAGTACGAAGTATGATACGGGATAAATTATAGTTACATAAAAGACCGGAGAATTTGCTATTTTTCGTTTTTTTCCAGGGGTGCTAATTAGATAGATTTCATTCATTCTTCAATCAGATCAGGGTCTTCAAAAAAGTGGTTAAAAGTTAAAATGTCAAAAATCAAACCAAACCAAACCACTTTATGCAAATGAGACTATCAAATGACAAAAAAATGCACTGCTTTGCTTGTTGGGTGTCCTAGTATCTAAATCCGGATGCAAGATACAAAAAACTAGATTTAAAGATTTCCACATTAAAATCCCTAGTTAGATTATATAAATTGCAACGCACGTGTAATTACTGTAACGATATAAACTATGCATTTTTTACTATTCAATTAATTTGAATTAAAAAATATCGTTTCACGTGAGGAAAAGTAGGTACACATAGGGAAATAAACTACTTTCGATTTTCATATGATAAAAACAAACGTGAAACTGTGTGAAAACTGTTGAGCTTTGCAAATTTTTAATATATGGTTAGCATATTTTTATCAGAAATCAGAGCGGGTTTGATTACAGGTTAAACAATATTATTTTCCTTTTGAACAAATAATTCATGCTGCCCGATGTATTTTTACACTTTTACATGTACATTGTACTTTTAGAGTGCACTATGATGATGCATATGCACTTTAGAACACTGCGGCGGAAATTTAATAACTGTTAAGCTTGCCACTTTCGAGGTCATTGAAACAAAGTCAAGTCATCCTCAAGTGGATCACACTGTACACCTAGTGATTAAACTAAAAAGCATATTGTTCCTGAATGCACTTTGAACGCTTGAACGAGGAAAAAATCAAACAACTGATTTAGTTTGTGCAAATTTTGCAACTTTGTTCTGTTCCGATTTGTACAATTCAATTGAAAATTGCTGACTGCTGATTCAGCATGCAGTATGAATTTTTGATAACAGGACAGGATTAACGAGTAATACTGAGGGTATGGCGTGGCGTGGCGGAAAAAACATATTTTACAAAATGAAATCGTTCGAATTCGTTTTGTAAAAATGCGTTTTAGTTTATGCCAAATGAATATGTATAAAACAAAATTCTACAAGAAAGTAGACGCATAATAACTGCAAATGACCAAAATTATTCATTTTGAAACGTGGAACGTAGAATACGTTGACCCAGAGCAGTTACATTTTACATTTACTTTATACGAGAGGGCATACACTGAAAAAGTCGTGATGTGAGATGTGATCCACATCATTCTTGTCCGTCATAAAACTTTTCAAGTGGAATTTCAACTTAGGTTTCCACTCAAAAGTCAGTTCCACATTATGGAGCCTGTGCTAATGAGGATTATCTTCTATACATTATTTTGATGGAAGTACATGTATGTACTCTGCAAGGAGATAAAGAGGAGCAAAGTATGAATCAAATTCAAGCCTCAGGCGACTGCATGTGTGCAGAACAGGATAATTGCAATTGCTTGAATGGGACTTGGTATTCCTCTTTTAAGTAAGTGCACACAATTAAGTTACACATGCGATTTTCTTGACTTGACGTGGAGTGAGTACAGGTGTCAGCGGTAGGTCTTCTTTTCTCTGGTTTTTCTACTAAAACGCATAACTTCATAACTTGAATCATAAAATTTTGATTTGTGAATATGGCCTATCGTTATTTTAAAAAATGCTAAACAATTAGCCTCAGAATATTGTACATTTGTTACCTATTATGCTGATTTTGCGTGTAGTTTTAGCCAAATGCTAATTATGACATAAGAAATAATAAAATACCCTAGAAATTAGAATTCCCAGGATACGGGTAATCCTTATCTCGATCACGTATAGCATATGTTCTAGATTATCAATAAAGATAGAGGTACAAAAGATCTAAGTCCAGTTAACAAGCTTAAGAGTCAGTGGAGCCTGGCAGAACTTTTGAATTCCCCGCGCACGCACGGTTGAACGATGGAAAGGTCACTCCGCAGGACGGCAAGCGGCACGACATACAGGCAAACTTTGGAGCACTGCACAAGCTGAACCTTAACTCGGATAATAACGCCTAATACGTCCAATATAGTTCGGAATGTTGAAGAATCCAATGCTATTAAGCTTGCAATTAATAAACCTATCCTATTTAGGCACATCAAATATTCACCCAAGCCTCCACTGACTCCTAATCGAATTAAGTTTTATTCATTTCCCTTGCATGATGTGATGTTAATAAGTTGTTTTTATAATTACACGTTAGAAATACAAATTCTTGAGGGAATTTTTACAATGAAATTGAATATTAAGTTTTACCGACAACAAGAACCAGTTACGTTTCTCTTGACGTGGTATGAGCGCAGAAATAAGTAGCATGATTCATTGCATTGCAAGTAATGCGAAACGTGAAGTGAACCAACAACCGAGTTTTATTCAACTGTGTTATCCTGTACAAACCTTGTACTGTCAATTTTTTTGGAAAAAACAATTCAAGGGCAAACAAGAGTGCGTTTCTGGAATATAATGCACCCGACCATTCACTTGCAACAATCTTATACGAACATCTCGGCTTAAAAAAAAACGTTGTAATTATGCCGATTTCCCATAATTAAAAATTATAATTTAATACACAACACATGTGCTTGCCTGGCGGAAAATCTGAGCGTATTAGTACCCCAATATGGCCATGCAACAAATGCAGGATGGATGCATCGATGGTGTATGTATAGGTATGTACGATACATCGAACTGGATAGATAACTTTGCAAATGTAAGTATTTATTCAGCCTGCAGATTTTTTTCCCCTGAGAAACTTGAAACCAGTTTTGCAAACTGACATTGTACCATTATCATCATTATAATGCATATAACCATAACCTAAACTACCTTAACATCAACACTCTGTATTCTCCAAAAGGTATAGGTACAATGTATATGTATGTATATCACATACATTCCATTTATTAATGCTAGGCCATGGATACCAGTTACCATACTACCATGCCACTTGCTCTTTTTGCAAAACTGGTTGCACTCTCTGTTGTCCTGCATAATGTTGCATGTTGCATGAGGTGCAGGAATGGCATTGGATACGGATTAAAGCTTTTGCCAGCAGGTCCGTAATTGGCTGAATTATTAAAGAATGATACTGGCTACAAGATGGCAATGCCCATGTGAGCGTATGATTGTCAGATAGATAAGCTGTAATTATGTATAAAAATCCCACAGAGCCACAGATTGTATCTTCAGTCAGAATGGTTTTTTTTCGACTTTGTTTCCCTGTGTGTGCACAAAATGTTCCGATTGGGATAGGTAAGGTTAGTGCTGTGCAAAAATGCAGCTTGGTAATACTTTGTACACACACACGTTACATATAAACAGTTCGATGTATAGCCAGTGCCCATGCCAGGCAGGACAATTGACCTTAATAGAATTGATATTAAGTGTATCCTGTATCGTGTAGCATGGGAAATGCAATTTGCAACTGCAGCATTTTTACATTTCTGGTTTGAGTTGTTACTGTTATACAAGGTAATAGGCAAAAGAGTCAAGCATGTTATGCACGTGGATTGTTCCTATATTCCACATACCTATATTCATGTCAATATCATTGAATTGTTGACACAGGACATCATCATCAGAGACCAACGCGAATTATCAGAAACAGGAAAACGTTTTGAAACAAGATGCCCATCGTAATGATCTTACTATGGAGAATTGAGGCTATTGACAGTGGTTCCTATTTCATATATTTACTAGACATTTGTACTCAGTCGATCCACTTTGTTTCAGTTTTCTTTATAGTTTTGCCTGCTTTTTGAATAGCTACCTACCTTAGATGCCAAGGAATTCAGATGGTTTTCAAAGACACACGCGGAAGGTAGAAGGCTATCTCGGGTTTAATAATTGGAGTTTTGTAAATGTTATGCACAATTATTTATTAAAAACCTGCCTACGGCACCTTGGGACCAGAAGGCTATTGACAACATGACATTGACTCATCTATATACACAATCTCAGGTTCCAAATCACCGAACGGGGTTCATTCACCCAACTACGTTACTGTCATCTGTCATGTATGTGGGAGCTAAAGGGTTTAAAATGTATTTTCGTTACACACACTTCAATTTTGTCTACTTTATATATGATATTTGCTGCATTGGGATTTCTGAACATTATTGGAAAACAATTGTTGCTGCAATAAAATTTCATCATTACTTCAATTTTGTCCACTTTAATGATCAAATGATAGGTGCTGATGGAATATTAGTTTGACTAGAATATGACATTAATATAGTCGATTTGTATAAAATGATAAAGGAACACTAATTTAGTAGACAATAAGTTCTACTGGGATGACCCATAGACGACAACAGAAGCGAACATACATCTTACAAATGTGGATATATTGAATAAAGAACGAGCATTGCCTAATATACGATAAATACACGACTACTAAAACGGCATTAGAAACAAATATAATTCTTACATAGTCTGTTTATTTTAGATAATAAGAGATACTGTAGTTGTTTCATAGAATACTTATGAGATGCA
>JAQFYT010002693.1:0-12248 GCA_034694925.1 Ceratophysella denticulata
AGCCAGGCTCAACCGTACGTCGCGACGTAGCTGAGCTCTCAGCCACGTAAAAACGTACGTTTTCCACATGAAAACCTAGAGTTTAACGTGAGAGAAAAGTTGGAGAAAGTTTGGTAGGTTCCCGTCGTGGAAAAAAACGCTGATTTAAAACTCTGTAATAAAAATACATTTCGCAATTTTGGTAAGCTCTGTACCAAAGTGCTTGGGCCTTGACGTAATACGTAATGTAATGTCTATTGTGATAGTTTTTGAACAAATCAGTAAATTCCAAATGTTTGAGGCCAAGGTCGGCGTCATAAAATGGTGACAATTCCCCAAGATCCCCGCCGAGCCGCGGTCCTTATTCTCTTACCTTTCCGCCTAAAGCCTATGCACCAGAAGTGGGGCTTTTGGTCGTGCTTGGCCAAAGTAATCCAGGGACATTCAATTGAAGACAAATTTATTTCCTTCCCATTTTTCATCAGTTTGAAGGGTATTTTTCCTCTGTTCCCTCTCGGCTCCATTTTAAATTCTGGGCGTATGTTCACTCAGCACTGGAGCTCAACTCCTTCTTGCCTCCCGTGAAGAGCCAAGGTAGAAAAACTCTTTTCTGAGAGGAAAAATAATGTTTGGGAGTGAAATATAGATGCCCTGAGAGAGAGGACGGAGATGAAAAGAAATGGGTCCGGCCCAAAAATGAACTAAAGCAGAGGAAAATCCGGAAATAATAATATAAAAAAAGTTTTTTTTTCGGAGAATTGTATACGAGAGTTGAGCGAGGAAACGTCGGGTTTACCGCTTTTAAAACCATACAGATCCAAATTCAATGAAGCTGTCCACTCTCTGGACCTGTCCACTGGGCTAAACTCCCTGGAATAAATGGGATATTGTAAAAAACACAGTTCTGTTCTTTACAGAGCCCCACCAGGTACGTTCTCAGCTAAATCTCCAAATTCTGACCTGCGTTGCGCACTGATGTTCAAATCCGTAGACCTATAAACATCACAAACCGACAAGAGTTTTTCTCCTTAATTAACATGTACGGATGTATGTACAGGGTTCCAAATACTTTCGTGCTCCCCTCTTATGTCCGAGACTATTTAATTTAACTTAAGGTCAAGTGTAATATCGTTGAAAATATCAACGCCAAGTCATAACTAAATCAGGTTAATTTGTGCGCCCGTGTGCGAATCTCGAGAAGAAGAAAAAAACGTGACCATAAGTTTTCCCGCTCAGCCGCTTCTTAAAATTCCCTCTCGTTATGCTTGCCCGCATCCGATCCTTCGCTTTCTTCTATGCAACCACTTTAATTGTGTCGAAAAACTTCCTACATTTTCTATCACCGACAAGATATGACTTATATATTTACATGTGAGAAATAAAATAATATTTAATACCAATCTTTAAAGTGCGAGTAACAAGGGATTCAATTTCGACTGTTTGAGAAAAAGTAGGCAAGTGGTAATTCAACCGATAACTTTCGCTATTTTTCCTCAAATCAATCAACGGTTCATTTTTTTCTCTAAAACTCTCTGCACGTGCGCGAAGTAATTAAACATGACTGTTTGGTCATAACTCGACATTGAATCGCCATTTCAACGAGGTATTAATATACTTGGAATAATGTTTTTATTGTTTTCCAAGCAGGTACCTAAATTCATTTTTAAATCAATTTTTGTAATCGTGTTTAATTCGTTACATATAACTAAAACTATACAGGACTGAAACTAAGACGTCCTCAAATCATCATTTTAATCTAAAATAACTAATCACGGATATTCAAATTTTTAGCTACTTATTGATAGTAGGTAAACATACTCAAAAATTCTTTCTTCCTCTCATTGTCAGAGTCGAAGTCAGATATTTTAGAAGCAATTTGACGATGCTTGGCAAACATGCAAACTTTTTGAATTTTGCATTCTCGCCGTTGAATCGCCAGGATGGTTCTTAGCCAAGTTATTACGATTATTATTCGCTCAATTGAGTTTTTCAAACCAGTTTTTACTCTTGCATAAATATTATATTTTATAAATTTGAAGTACGCATGCTCTGAACAGAAAAGAGCAGCCGCAGCTACTAGTCCGAAGCTAAGTATAATGAACATGAAGGATGCACAAGATTTGAGGGAAAGTGGATCGGGCGAATCATGAGCTTCTTCTTTGAGTTTAGCTTCAAGGTATGCCCGATCACGGAGCCAGTATTTCCAATATTGGTAAATCCCACCAGCCATCAAACGAACTAATTCAATTTTAGGTTGACTGTAGCTAATTTTGAGGAATTTCCAGACCTTGGTATGAAGCCAAAGATTTTCTTTTCCCCTGAAAAAGTTTCTTCGAGGATGCTCCGCTTTCAATTTTGCTAGAATTTCGTCAAGTTCAGTATTCAATCCTGCTATAAACATTTTCTTCCTATTCACTAAGTGCATATACACTTCATTGGATTCGTTTTTAGGAAAGGCAATTAGTTGATATAAAAAGAAGCGCGCCCAGGCTACACTCTGTTTCATCTGTCCAGTTTGATTTCTATTGAGATCATCATTGTATGCAAAAATATTAAAGGCGTATTCAAACAACTCAGTCATGTAACCGACGTAATCCCAGTCATTATAGCAGAACGTATTTGATAAAATTAAACTTTGAGCCCGTCCTTCACATCGTTCCCAATAGTCATTTTCTTTGGTTATTGGAACGGGTGAAAAGAACAAAAAATCTGTGTTGTTGAATTGTTCAAAATAGTTGTATTTCTGGTGGGGTTCCCACGGGGCTGCGAGATATGATATAATTAAACCTTTATAAGAATTAGTCAGTACTACGCTCATCAAGAGCCATGCGGCAAATAAAATTTTCAAATTCTGCCCAGGGTTTCCTGGACTCACTCCCACTTCAATTAAATTGAATACTATAGAAGTGAAAAGTCTCGAAAGAGAAAACTTGACGTTTTGAAACAATTTGATGGCCAGTAATATACATCCACTGGCTAGCAATGTAATTCCAAGGCAAGTCCATACCATTGGTTCATATGGTTTCTTAAATAATTCTGCAACGGACCAAAAAGTGTCTGACGTCACGCATGTGATAAAATTGAACGCGTCCATTTCATCGGAAACATACTGCAGGTCGTGTCTATCCCACATGTTTGTATTACTACCAAATCCAATGAAATACAAGTCCATCCTTCGACTGTAGTTAGACCTACCGATCAGATTTTCAATAAATTGGAATAAACTCAGACTTTTTTGGTGTAAATTTTGATTCGGAATCCATTCATCGAATGGTAATTTTATATCCCGACCCAGTTTGGCGTAGCTGAATGCAGGGGTTGGTCTCCAGAACAGTTGTTTTCGAGTTGTTGCTGCGTATTGATCCATTTGAATTCGTACTTCAGAATTTTGAACTGAATTCATAGGTTTGGATAGGTACACCCAACAGTAACCATCATCTGCACATATTTTACAAATGAAGAATATACGGTGGAATGAGAGTCGGTATGTGTCATTAACCTTCGGGACTACTGTCCAGGTAAAAATACGGTGATCTGCTAGGTGTCTGTATCCAATGTTCCAAACCGCCCAATGGTTTTCAAACCTAAAGCTAATTTCATTACGAACTACCACGAGATACTTGTCTTTCATGTACTCGTACTCTTGATACATCGCGTGCCTATACTGTCCTCTTATGTCGTATTCCTCTATACCGAAGTAGATGATGAGATCGACGTGGCATCTAGATTCCCTAACTCAAACAAATGTTTTGCTATGTGAACAGGAACTTTGAATTTGAAGTCACTAAAGATTCCGAAAAATCCGAATCTTTTGTCAGCATCAAGTAGTGCGACTGGAACTGATAAAGGTTCTAACTCTAGATTTCTAAACTCATTCTCTGCAGTTATGCGTATGTTACAGGGCTCGAACTGCTCCAGTCTTTCACTTAAACCTTCAATCATATCAACATTTTGGGAATCACGAACAATTAAAACTAAAACTATAATAAAAATAACTTGAATTTTGTAATTCATTTTGATTTCAAATACAATTTGTGCTGGTTTAGTTTTAAAAATAAACTATGAGCGTTTTTCTGAATCGGTTGTTCACGACCTTGCGTCAATAGCGAACTAGATCAAACAAACGATTTATGGTGTTCAGATTTTAACGCGCAGATAGAAAATTGTACAGTATACCTTTAACAATAGCCCTTGTTATTCACCAAGAAAGACACGATATTGAACTGGTACTGACGTGATATTAGCTATGTATTTTTTCGGCTTCAGCGCGGTGGCAACTCCCAATTCCTATTATTCGATGAATAATTTGAAATATTTATACTACATCGCAGATTAGTATCTACCTAGAAGCCTGACATAAAGCGTTGAGGGGTGTCTATTTGAACACGATAAACTTTACGTCTTATGAAAAAAAAATTATTACGGACTGGAGAAAACAATAATATCTCATATGATATTCAAATCGAGGCAAAAAAGCAAGTAATGTAAAACCAAACAGGGAGGATGGACGGTGAGCTGAACAATGGTAATTTGCTAAACACACGTTCAGGTATTATGACCTTGGCAAAGCTTTGAAGGCATTTATATTTTAGTAATTATGTTTCCTTTTTTGCGCGTAGTATTTCATTTTGTAGCTGTTCCAACTTGATTCTTTTTATTAGAGTTGAACCATAGTTTACTCGTTTCTAAGTTTAGTACTATCACGTTTTAGAATCAACTATCGAAATATAACATATTCAAATTTTCACACCGTCATTTTCCATTAGAATGAAAAACTTTATATTGGTGTCTTTGCGTTTATCTCCTGACCATTTTAAATATCTTCCCTTTACTGCCATCGCTATAAATATTATAGACATTCAAATACGTTCATGTAGTGTCGTATACATTCTTATAAACCAACTTCAAATACCTTCCCAAATGCTTTTATGGACGTATTCAAATCCCTTCCCTTGCCATCATTGTTAAATTTTACATGTTCCAATGGGCTTGTTTAAATGCCCACAATTGATCATTGATTGGTAGCACGAAAGTCGAGTTAAATACACCTCGATTTTCATTTTCAAATACCCGCAATGAAAATTAAGATTGTGTTTGTTTGATGAAAATTCAAAGAATACAAATCCAGTTGAGAGAGCAAATAATACTTTGAACTCAAACATATGTTAAGGTTAGTTTCCCCACACTAATCTCACCCCGAAATCCGTCGCAAGGATACACGTCCAACTAGCGTCATATTCGATATTAGACCAACATACACATGTGATACGGCGTTGGAAAGGTAAACGTCTGATTAAGAAAGGGTAGGCATTGTTATTAACCGTAATTAACATATTCGTGCAAATTTTTAACTCCATTCAAAAGCAATTGTTTTACACTATTATATACAATACTAAGAATAATTAAAGCTTGGTTTTACGGACACTAACCGGGTGTCTGGCGTTCCTACGCCGTATCACAATTGTAATTTGATCGAATACTACGCGAGTTGGACGCATCCTGGCGACTGGTTGTGTTCATAAGAGACCTTTACCAACTCAGGGTAAGATTTGAGTGGGGAGACTTATTTTAAGAATTTCATTAGAAGAAATTGGCTTGGTCAGACCTGACCAGACTCTTCGGCACGTGCAAGTTCAGCTGAAGGTCAGCTTCACAATTATGTCTGACAATAGCGTCTCTGAGATTAATTGAAACGAGTTGGGGAGAAAGAGAAAGTACTTCAGTCATGTAAATTGACCATGAACTATGTTCCGTTTTGTTTTTTTGCATGTTACGACACGATTATTTTCAGACAGGTCATTATGAGAGAACCCAAGCTTCAAAAGAATTGTTTTTGATAGAACAGAAAAGTAATTAAAACACACGATGGAATTCCCGTCATTTGCATTCTGTGGTCAGAAACGGAAGACTACACAACACAGAATCTACAGGTCTATGCAAATGTAATGGTGTAAAAATTGAGCTACTACGTGAAGCAACTAATAAAATTCCTGTGAAAATTAATTACTTGTTTTATACGAAATTTTCCAGTATTCGAATTAGTCCAGGCTTATATGCTGTGAGAATTACGTTAGGTAATCGCTCATTTCGAGTTTATGAAGCCGAGCAGAAGTTCGTTGTGGCAGTAATAAGTCGGATAACTAGAAATCTGCAGTTGTCATTTGCTGGGTTTGTGGTTTCGAAAAGAGAAAGTATTTTGCCCTCTGGCTTTTTGAGTTCTTTGACTCTGAATCGAACCAGCCCTGGTTCTGCGTCAAAGTACATCTGCGTCCTTGTACACCACGGCCTATCGACTAATTTACGTGTGTTTGTGTCGGAACAGTAGCAATGACCACTGATTGCGGGAGAAATCGTGGCAAACATGGCAATTCAAATATCTTATTGTTTAATTCATAATTTTATGCACGATCACCCGTTGCTGCAAAACGCGAGAAAATCCAATTTCTTGAGTGTCCGCCTAAATAGTTCAATTCGAGCGTGATCTTCACGGTAGAAAATTACCGTCAGTGTGTCAAATATATTTTTAGCGGCTTTGCTGACATATACCATAGACATATACCATAGACATATACATATATATAGACATATACCAGCCAAAATCAGAGTTACAGACAAGTTTGGACGAGTTTGGTGTTGTAAAGGCATTTTTGTATGTGCTTATATGCACACGAATCGGAGAAAATTGGCCTGACAAGTAAAAAATAAGCAAACTGAATTGACCGTGACCGCTTTGGTTTTACCGAATCAAAAAATTCAAATTCCAAGTTCAGACGAGTCCGTTGCTGTCTTTTCAAGCTCTAGGAAATGAAAAGCAAATATTCCATGGTTGTAATGCTGTAATGCTGATGCTGTAGTGACGGGGAAGCACATGAAAAGGGTCCCAGTCGCCCAGCACACTTGCGTGCTCATTGTAGCGGAGACTAATCCTTGTGTTCGTTCCGACTCTCTATTAAGAAGATGAGGAGGGTTGACTACTCTGTGGAAAGTTCCTCTCTAAAGTCATTAGATGAAAACAATAATATACTCTGTAATCCTCTCTATTCACGTGTTATTTCTCTCCTGGAACCCAACACTCTTCCCACAGCAGCTCTTGCTCCAGACCCACCGACTACTGCCTCCCATGCCGCCGTTCTTATTATTACCATACATAGAATATTATGGGCAGAGATGACGACGGGCGCTGGATCGATGTAAGGCACTCCTGATGATGTCCCTGGTGTAATTCGACAATTGTGTGGCGACGGTTGGGTGTAATTCGGAATCCGGGATTAAGTTTAAAGACTCTCAATGATTCCGGATAATTCTGGTTTTGGCTATGCAAATGTCATTCAAACCATTTGAGTGCAAGCTAACCTATGTCGTTTCGAGAAGACTGTGACAAGTAGCGTCAGTCGAATATAAATAAATAGATAACTGAAAATTGTAATTTTAAACAAAACCTTCTTATCAAAAATTTAATTTCAAACTTAAAATACTAGTATCTGGTGGGTCTGGCGGCATATCAGTGCTAAGTTACTTAGCAACAAACGTTTTCAAATATGTAGAGTATCTAGTCAAATCGCACAGAGTTGTACCACTGTCGTGTGTGGGCATCCACGTCTTTGCGTTTTGCGTTTTACATATTTGGTTAGGTTATGTTCCAGAAGGTCAGGTTAGGTTACTTTAGGCTAGAATGTACTGCACCACATATGTTAGAAAGACAAAATAAGCATTTATTTTTATATATTTACATTTTTCCCAACCTCATCTGATTCTCTAGAACAGAACATAACCAAAGTCATAAGACCTGTTAAAACACGGGGGCCACAGACGACAATCCAAAAATATGAATGTGACACATGTTGGGCTGCGCTCATAGTTGCAAATTGAAAATGTCGTCATTTACGGAATTGTCATGAAACCACTGCATGTTCGTTGTTGAGCCTTAGTTCTGCATTTACAATGATGCGAAGGAGAGGAGGAAGAACGGGACGAGGGATTCTAAATAGACCTCAGCAGTCCCTGAGCCCTGGAGAAAGTCAGGAAGATTTTTTTATGTTTATGCACTTTTGTAAGTCGGTCGTAGTACACCTCCGGATCCCCATTTACAGTTTTGGGCAGTCTTGGTGAGCAATTACCATTTGTGAGAACGAGATTTCTTTCTCCTCCTTTTTTTGGGGCAGAGGGAAGAAGCAGAGAGTACGGGCTCCCTTTGTCAGCTTTATGACTCCTTACCATTACTCTGCCCCACTCTGACTTTCACTGCTTCCGACCATTTACGCAACTATGTTGTGGACCCCTTCAGGTGGAATTATATTTTTTGCTCATCAGAGCTTTCGTTCACACATCTTCCCATTCTGGTTTGCTGTTTGCAATGCAGCACACTCGTGAAAGTTTTGGCTAATTAGCAAGTCAATATGTCAGTTGTGTCTTATATAATATCAATGTATGATTATTTTACAGTCTTTTTAATCCGCTTATGTTTCAGAAATGATTCAGTTTTGCTGAGTTGGAGTTTAATCCAACTCGTTTGGAGACAAAACTATTGAAATTGTATTTCTGAAGGCGTAGAAAATACGGGCCTCAATTATCGACAACAAAGGGTCGTTATTATTCCATTGGTGTTCTAGACTATGAATGGCAATGCTTATTACTAAATACTTTGAATGTTGATCGAAGCAAAAACCGGTCAGAATATAACGTAACTCGACAAATATCTGGATGATAACAGTAAATATATTGGTAAAAGTACTGTATAGGAGCTAGAATTAAATTGTTTATTAATACTCACCTACCTATTTACTTTGAACTACTTTGCAAATTGTCCGTATGTACTTGCTTGATGGTTCTACTTGCAGTAGGATTGACATTTACCCAACTATTCCGAACTACCAGAATACAATGCAAGGACGACAATGCGAATTCCAGTCCAGCACCAATTTTAAATCAAGATTTGGGAGAATAAGAAACTCAATGAATCTCAGCTTAGCTCAATCCGAGCTCCCACTCAGACAAAGTTGAATAGAGCTTCCACAGTTGTGCCGGCATAAATCATAATAATTTATGGCATAACCACTTTCTACTTCTTCTTGTCCTGTTGTTGCAAGCTGGAAGTTCCCCCGACTTAAGGTCCTATTTATAGTTGGGATGCGGTTTGGTTGGGAAGCCGGGTAGGACTGATTATTGGTTTGCCTTAAGTCAAGCCACGACATAGAAGTTTTGGGAAAGATGGAAAGTTGAGTGGAAGGGAAAGTGTCTCAACTTGCTGTTACAAACTATCTACTACCACTCGGAGTAGTTTCAGTAGCGGAACAGAACTCGAGAAAAAAAAGTAGTGAAATGTGAGAGAAAGTGGAGAAAGTACTCCCTTACTTAGAAAACTTACAAATATTATCTACATATATCTCCAGGAGGTATATATCACTCTACAAATCAATAACGGAAAGTTAGTGAGTGGGATACTCTCTCTCCCACATACTTCTCCAAAGTTACACCTCATTTCAGCCACAGCAACAAAAACAAATCCATATTTCACAAATTTGAAAATCAGGCAAACTGGGAAATTTGATTTCAATTCTTTAATTGACATAGTGGATATAATTTTAAACCGTATATAATTACAGCCAAAAATATATCTGATCATGCAATTAAACGCTTACGAGGGTTTGATCGTTTACGGGTTTACGGCTATTTATTCATCCAAAATCTCAAATCTGTATTCCCGAATGACCACTTCAATCAATTTTGTACCGACTCCTTTACGGCTTTTAAAACAACAATTTATATTGAAATAATCTTGCAAAGACCTAGTTTTACCAACTCATCTCTCAAAAAGATTTTTGGTGATTCGCGGAAAGTTTTATGTGAATATGATTTAATTACGAAATATACATGGTTGTATAATTTCAAATACACCCCGCAACCACCACTAAATAAAATCGAATTTTAAAACCAAATACTCCCGTTTGACAAAGCTAATAGAGAATAGAACTAAAACCTTGGTTCAAATAAGTAGTTGGGGATTTTTTTACGTGACGATTGGGCTATGAAACGCATAGTTTAACATCTCGAAAATTGTTTAATTTTGATTAACCTTGTTAAGGTTATATTTACTGAAGCGTAACTATCAAGTTTATTCCATGTCACGCGACGGAAATTAAGTACAACTCAACGATAAGATAAATGGAATCGGATAGCTGCGAAATTCGTGAATTGTCATTTTCGTCATTCACATATGATATTTCGATTGAAAGCATTATACAGAACAATAAAAATGTTCAAATAAGCATGCAAATAAATCTGTAATTATTAACCATATACGCTGTTGATATCGATTTCAAAATATGGAATTGACACAGAGAGGGTCCAAATGATCGAGGTCTGTTTACTTAGAATTGCGCATATATTTTTTGTACAAATACTTTCCAGCCTAATTCTTTCCTTTGAGAGGAGCAGAGGGACTTGAGGAGTTTTTCTTTGGTGAGAGCTACAGATTTGGAGGGTAGATATTTACAAGTCTTCTTTTCGGATTGGATTTACACTAGAATGAATGTAAACTTGTTAATTGTCTCTCAACTCAATTCAGGGAATAGCAGGAGCAAGAACTTTCTTAGGCTGCCTTTTCTTCTGCACTAAAGGGCGTGAAACTATTCTCACATTTATTCTATGTACATTTCCAGTTTTCCTTGTAAGTGAAAGAGGCCAAGGTGAGGATGGTGAATGATAAGCATGTGTTATCCTTAGGTTTCATGCTATTGTAACCTAATGGGTGACTGCTTCTCTAATTCGAATAATTGTAAAGCTTCATCATTTCATTACTATAATACCTGGTGTGAGCCAACAGGGTGTTCCACGAAAATGCAAGGATGAATTTTGCACAAACGGGAGGACGAATATCCTGACCAATTTGTTGGCCATTGCGATGCTTTATGCAAAACCCGCATGGCTATTCTCGGGAAGCCTTTCTTGCAAACCCGATGAACTAAGCAATGCCCCTTGCCCTTTCCTCTCAAATTTTTATACAAAACGCAAATTTGAATGGAATAAGGAAGGAGACAATTCCAGACAATAAAGCTGTTTGTATAAGTGACCGAAAAGGGCCCAATTATGCGGTCTGGTCGACGTGGAAAAAACTGTATCATTGATTTATCATACCAACAAGACCTTCTTATTCAAAAAGTTCCCCTTTTCATTCACTTCGCGGTCTAAGTACGCCTTGCTTTTGAACGCACTGAATTTTTAACTAGTACGCAGAAATGCTAATCGTTTCTACAACAGGCTAAAATACCCGAGTTTTCAAGTTTTTTGACGTTTTAAACTTTTATGATTGGCCATTTTGTTTTCAGACAAAACTTCAAAAAACCCAGCTCTTTTAAATTTTTATCCATTTTCGACTTCAAAATTGCTGTCAGTCGTCCAAATCGACTAAAGATAGAGCCGGCATGGCTACTTTTAATTGGGTTTTAAGACTCCAGCTTATTTTTAGCTCCTTTGCTAATTCTTTGAACTAGTTTTACAATTTTTATGGAATGCATTCTGAGCCAGCTCTTGAGCCACCCTGATGAAGTTAAGACTCCGATAAAAAAGTGGGTTAATCAGTTGACCTTCCAAACCTATTTAAAAGTAAAATAACTTGCATCTGCTCGAGAATGCCTAAAGGCCCAGTGAAGTTGAAAATTCCTTGACTTGAGTCCCAATTACTTATTCATCAAGAAATGAATGCATATTCCAGGAAAGCTCAACTTCCCATCTCTAAGACACAAGTTAAGCTCTGGTGAAGGACGAATGCAGAAGTTGCAGCAGCATTTCAAAACGGCCTTGGTTCAAATGTATATTTGAGTTTCCTATCAAAAGTGGTTTTGTGGAGCTGTCACGTCACATGATCACCAGAGCATCTTTCCATTCAAGCTCGCGTTCTTGGATGCTGTTCACTCGGAACAGTAATGCAGGAAGATAAAAAAAAACATTATTAAGCTTTTGCTACTGCACAGGCCTTGGAAAATAGGTATTTCATTATAAATCGAGTGCAGTATTTTCTTTAAGATCCATAATCCATAACCATACGCCCATGATTCTCCTTGACCTACTTGCTTAACTGGTTACATTTTTTAGTGGTTTCATCTACGAAAAAAATGATAATTTTAAATAAACGATTCTTCCGCAAATACTTGTACTTATGCAAATCTTATGCATAACTATATATGTATAATTAATCCCATGTTATGCATTTACAGCGCCTTGACATAAACCTGAGCGGCGACATAGACTAACCTTGCGCCTTGCAACGTTCC
>JAQFYT010002694.1:0-12248 GCA_034694925.1 Ceratophysella denticulata
GTTCTACAGGTTAGGTTAGATTTTTGAAATACCCAAATGACCAACAACTAACCTAACCTTTGGAATTATATACCAATTTTACCTATTGTAGTGCAGCGTTCAATTTCCTATTGCAAAAGTCTTCTTTTTATGGCATATTCTAGGTATTTCTTCATGGCATCGAAAAATGCCACCCTTTCTTTTAGAAAGTATTTACCATTTACCATCTTATTTTTAAAACTGTGCTTGGAATTTGGAATAGATTTAGATAGCCGCAACAGTCAAAGAAGAAGGCACATTCACTTCCGTACATACACGTGGAGTTGTACACCATAAGTAAGTACTCATATGTGAACACTGTCTTGGGTTCAAATGCGATGTAAATTAGAATACTCTAAATAGGGTTTCAAAGTTGAATGCAATCGTGCACAGAAGTGGAAGTTAGTTTGAAGGAATTTATGAGCATGTGGATCCCAAATGGATTGGCGCACTCTCCGTCTGAACTAATTGGGAAGGCGAGGCAAGGCGGACGGCGTGGATCGTGTGGAGCGAGCGTGGTTGAGCCGCATTGGAATCCCCATAGCATAGTCACGTTCTCTGCTTCATTCTCTTCTCGTCCAGCACGTCTTTCGGTCAAGTCAGCGTCTGAGTCTCGTCTTCAAATTATTTCAAATTTTATCAAATTTTTAATTGTCCAACTTAAATTCTACAATCAACATCATCATGGTCGATAAGAGGAAGGTAAGTGTCTTCGATTCACATTATTTTATCATCTATAATCAAATACATCATTTAAAAAAAGAGTCGTAAACTAAGCAAGTAAATTGTAAATGTAAAAGGCATAATTGCGCATTTCGAATCGCGTCACAAATTTGACATTGCACGTACGTGTTTGTCGTCTATTGTCTATACGTCACACTGGTACATGGGACAAGCAGCGTGGTCAGTGGTACGCGGCTGAATCCTTTAAGTCGTAATTGTTAGGCGTGGTTAGGCATGGCGCCTTACTTTCGTACTATCAACTATCCAAGGTGAAAGGTTGAAAGTGACTCCAGTCAGTCACTCGTTCGGGTTCGCTCTAGCAGAGGTCAAAGGTTAAAGCAAACCCCAACTACTGGTGACATGGTATTATTCGTCATCTGTAATCCTGTATCAAATACAAATAACGTAGTTTCAACATAATATGTATTGTATTATGTATAGGAATCTGGGTGCCGGTTCCCGATTTACAATTTTGAATTTAGATTGTTGATTGTGGCAGTTTCTGTTAAAGGTGAAAGAAGGCCACATTCCATTTCAAAGATGACAGAAGTTGGGTTACTTATGCTAAGTTTAAGTTGTAGTAGATTTTATGGAAAAACACGCTTTAGAGATTCCTTTTAATTTTAATTGGATTAGGATTAGGCACGTTCAGGTCACAGGTGACCTTATTTTCAGTACCCTCACCTCTCCTCCTTTCACATCAATTCCTAACCTTTCACCTGTGACCTGTCATGTCGTGTGTTCGTCGATCTTTCCGTCTTGTCATCCTATGATGTCTCTATCTTGTATACTGTTTCTTGATGTCATATATTTGCTGTTATTTTTGTAGTCATCAATTGGAAACGCTGGAGCTGGAGGTCCACCGAAGGTGGCCAAGAAGTCCCCAGGAGGCGGCGGTAGCCCATTTGGAAAGGGATTCCCAGTGAAGGGAAAAGGTAATAGGCTGGGTTGTTGGCTCAAGCACTCAGTTATTTAGACAAGTTATGGAAAAGTTTGAAGCTGGAACGCTTTATTTCAAAGCTGTCTCATGTCTAAACACCTTCCATAACTTCTGACTCAATAGGAGGTCCACCACCACAGAAGCAGCAGCAACAAAAGGCCACCCCTTCACCTCAAAAGAAGACGCCTCCACCGCCAGGAGCCAAGAAGATGGAAATAACCACGGTGAAGGGTGAAGGGAAAGGAAAGTTCCAGGGTGGTAAAGGAAAGAAACCCAACAATCAAAATCAAGAGAAAGGAAAGGGACCCAATAATGGAGCCTTGAACAAAGTTGCTGAGCAAAGTAAGAACATCAACCGTGGACGAACGGCCAAGAAGAACCGTTATCAAAGATTGTACTCCGTAAGTTGCGTTTGCAAACTTTGCATTGCGATTAATGAATCTTTGAATGGCTGTACTTAATCTCAAACGACTCAACTGTAATTTTTTTTTAATTCATAGAAATTGGATTCTAAACCTCGCCCAGTCGGAGCATGTGAACGTGCATTGAAAGCTGAGCAGGAGCTTGGACACTCTGGTCGAGTATTTACTGTCAAAGTTGCAGATCCTCCACTCAATCATGAGGTTATCAAGGGATGGTCAACTGGAATTGAAACGGCTGTCTTTGCTCGTCCAGTTGAAGCTCGTCAATTTTTTGTTGTTTTCAAACCAAATGCTAATGTCAAGAAAGAAGTTGAAGCCCTCAGGAAGTTGAGTTATGCTGGTGGAAAGCTTCAGGTAATTTATTGGAATTGTCGAACATATTATATTTTATAATTTAATTATGTTTTAGAGTGCTAATGCTTACTTATTTTGTGCAGGTTGAAGAGAAGGTTGAAGGAGACACTCATTTGGCTACCCACCCAGAGCAAATTGACCCCTTCAGTCTCTATGTCACCAACTTACATGATAGCGTGACGAAGGAGTCCCTTCAGAAATTGTTTAATAATGCCGCCGTTGTTACTCCACCCAGGAAACACAATCCTAAGATTGGGTAAGCGAAGCAACTTTAACTATTCGTTAACGTAAACGCTTTGGTTATTGAATCATGTATCTAATATCTATATTTTTGAAAAATTATTTAGTTCATCAACCAAATTCGCTTTCGTCGCCTTTGAATCCGCTGATGACACTCTGAGTGCATTCAAGCAGCACTACAATGCTGTTTTGTCTGGAAACACTATCGTGATGCGATTCCGTCGTAGTTCTTTGAAGGAAATGGCAGCTCTGAAGGCTGCGGCTGCGGCCCCTGCTGCCGCTGCCAAGAAACCGGAAGCTGCTACCCCCAAGGCCGAACCAAAGGTGAAGGCAGAGCTCAAGAAGGGTAAGCAACCCGTCAAGACGGAACCAGACAGTGAGGAAGATGAGGAGGACGATGATGACGATGATGATGAGCAAGAAGATGCAGAGGTAAAAAACGCATTGGAATTTTAAATATCTTTATGACGGACTTCTTCAATGCAATTCCTGAGCACAAATTAATTTTCTCGACTTGACTTTGACTTTCAGCTGGTTCCCGGGTTGGAGCAGGATGAAGATGACGATGATGATGACGACGACGAGGAAGATGATGACGATGATTTGGATGAAGATGAAGACGATGACGACGATGATGATGACGATGATGATGAGTAGAAGATAGTTTTTGCATTTATTTTATTATTTTCAATTTCTACCTTCTGTTCCGTAATCAGAAGTCAAATTATTATTATAATGATAGACCTAGATTTAGACGTTTGCTGAACGTGAGAAAAATATTATTTTAATGTTATTATGACTTCACGACATCTTTCATAATAAAACAATAAAATCTATTGAAAATTGAAATTCGATTTATCGATTTAAGATGTGTCTATGATCTTTTAGTTTTAGATTTATTCATAATTTTGGTCGGGTGGTTCAGTCAAAAATACAGTAGCGTTCATGAATCGAAACGGAGACTGGTGAGTTTCTAAGCCGAACCTGCTTGTGCTGCTGCTGCTAAACATCTCTCATTCTCATCTCGTTTGACGGAGATCTCGTCTATTGTATGTATGTATGTAGTTGGTGTTGGTAGTAGTGGGGCATTTGAAAGTCGGTGGACATTTTACGTCAATTTTTGATTTGGTTCGGAATTTGCTCTCTTTATCCAAAATACCACATCAAACGTGCCAACTTAAAGTTTAAAGTGTTTGAAAAGGGATCTAGAATGCCTATTGATTTCATTTCGTTTGGATATGCCTCTATCGTGGCAGCCGGTGGAATTTTTGGCTACCTAAAAGCCGGTGAGTAATATTTATTTATTTCATCTTAATTGACAAACTTTGCTTGTACATTCAAGGTAAGGTGTATTCGTCCTGTTCGTCAGATCTTAGGTTTACAAATGCAATGCGCCTCGTTAAGCCTCGTTTGAGGTTAACAAAAATTGCGTCCATAAATATACAGAGTTTTCCGGTAAAAAATATGAATAGCGGTAAAAGAACATAAACCTGCGATTGTTAGGTTAGGTTAGGATTATGATTTACTGCTGTCGCTATTCCTTGATTTTACGAGCGAGATGAGATAATTACATGGATTTTTTATTGAACAATAGGAAGCGCAGCGTCTCTGGGCATGGGTCTCCTTTTCGGCGGAATCATTGCTTTCGGAGCGTATCAAACGTCCCAGAACCCGAACAATTACTACATTGGACTCGGAGCCAGTGCTGTTCTTGCTGGAGTGATGGGAAATCGATTTTACAATTCTGGAAAATTCATGCCTGCTGGACTTGTTGCTGGGATTAGTGCTCTCATGGTTCTGAGATATCTTCAGCGATCTTTCACAACGGTCAAGCAGTCTTAAAATTACCGAGGAATTCATAAAGACCACTTTGAGCAGTATACATAGTTCACACACCATATTATAATATGAATTAAAATGCTCTGCAGAGAAATATAATTATGTTTGACAATATTTTGATAGAATTTGTAAGTACATATGTATTATACGAAATGTTGTAAGATTTTGCATTCCATTCCCGGTTTATCGAGCCGAGAAGCATTATTGTATCTTTGTAACGTTAGCCCAAGAAATTATTTCTAAATTAAATATAAAATTAAATTAAAATTAAAAGTTTTCGAATAGAACAGAACGGCTATCGGCAAATAAAATCAAAAAAGAAAAATATTTTTGTTTTTGTCTTATGGGCAGAATTTGTTATTCCATTCCAGCTATGAACCCAGTTGTAAAACCAGTCCACGTTAATATTCAATTTTTCTAATATGAACCGTGATTCTTTTAGCGTTATACAAGCTTTAGCTCTACTTTAAATCCACAGCCAAATCTTCGTACATACCTATATGCTCAATGTTCACTAATCTAATAAGATTAAGATAGTCAACATTTGCATTCATTCTGTATTACCTATTCTATTACCTATGTATGTATGCAGGTACCAACAAGTTATGCCATTGACATTTAGTCATAAATCGTAACAGGCTAATGCCGTGGGTTATCTAAACCATCCAAGACCTGGGCTGAAACATTTTAGATAAATCTAACCGGTAGTAGCCCGATGCAGTCCTCACATAACGAAACGAAACCGATCATATTTCATATTTGATGAAATAATTCTTAGTAAAACTATAAATAAACTCCAGACTCCAGACAGGTCTTGTGAAACTACCTAATACTGTTGCGTTCATGGCATGAATCATGGAACACCTATAACAATAGAGATTAGAAGATTATTTTTTACAGCTATCATGTTTTCGATTTAGTACGAAGCACGACATGGTAAAAAATCAATAGACACGCAATGGAATCAGTCAGAGCCACACAGCCATAAAGAATAGAGAATCCAAGCCTAAAATTAGGTACATACATATGAAACCATATTGAAATGTTAGCTAAAACTACTAATGCATTGTATTGTGTATTCTTTTCGATAATCTTATCTTAGTCAAGTACCACATACATAGTAGACTGACTGCTTATGGTTTCAACTTTTGTACAAAGGTGTAATACGGCATATTTACGGCCCCAGAAAAGCACAGCAATAATTATCAACTATAAGTAATACAGATAGCTGTGCTGTTATAGTCAACATCCGCAGTCAGTGTGTGTTTGTGTCAATATGCTTTCGAGATAAATACAATACATGATATAACGCTTTCATTCTTGAGCTTTTGATGTTTGGTGTGTAATAGATTCTGTTCAGGTTTACGACATCTCCGGGGGGAGAGCATTTTTATTGCGAAAGCATTCATTTCATACACAGCAAAAAATTTCTTTAGATTATCGGTTTGACTGCACAAAAAATGCTAGAAATATTCAAACTAGTTTGTTTGATCACGCTAACCATCTGGGCCGTCAGCGCACAAGACGTCAAATTTTCATTGCTGCATATTGGCGACATCAATGGACAATTGCAAAGATTTCAGGTCAGTTTTATCAGAAAATGGGGTTCGACAGTATATCTTCTATTCCTCGGATTTGATCAATTTAGCATACAATTTGCAAAATTGTTTTTACATGTAACATGTACAGGACGGAACTGACCCACCGAAACCCTTGCCCGCTGGATCCACGAAAGTTGCCGCTGGTGGTCTCGGTAGCCTTGTCGGGGTATTGAAGAAATACGAGAACAAGACTGATGAGGATAAAGATTTACATCCGGTTGTCCGTATTTCTACTGGAAATCTGGTTGGTGGGCCTTGGTTGAGCAGTTTGGGTTGGAAGAAATATTCAGAGATACTTCAAAATCAGTATAAGCCAGAGTTCATGGTAATTGTCTAATTTAGCACTGCAATATTATTAAGGTATTCGATATTCCAAATCTGTGTTTGTTTCTTCAGACCTTTGGTTTCAATGAATTTGCGGCTGGACTGGACAATACGAATGATTACTTGACCGGCCAGGATCTTTCCACCATTATTACCAATATTCGGGATAACCCTGCTCGAAAGTCCCTAAAAGAATTGAAAGAATTTGATTTTTTTAATATTTCCAACGTGAAGATTGGTGTCGTCGGATTTGTTCATCCGTTGGTTATGGTAAGGTTGGTATAATATTTAATTTTAGAATAATTTGGAATCTGTAGTCAAATGCTTCCAAATCCCAATATGTTCCGCAGAATCTTTCGAATCCAGGAGACCTAATATTTGAAGACGTTGTCACGGAATTGACCCGTGTTATTGAATTGACGAATTTCACTGACGTCAAATCAGTAATCGCCATTGGAAATGGAAACTCCGAGCTTGCGCGAGAAATTCTGGATAAGATCCCGAAAGTGAAGCTGGTCATGTATTCCGCTGGCCCTGGTTCGTATTCCGATGTTAGCAACGCTTATCCAGAAAAATACAATGAGAAATATATTGCATTTTCATCCGCACTAAAATACGGGGCTTCGGTTGGAAGTCTCAATTTCACTGTTGACGCTAACGGGAATTTCCACCGTGAGGAAACTGTTAGTGGATTGCTAAAGGTCGATAAGAATTCTGATGACACGGAGGCTAGCGACGTGGTCGCTGGTGTGTTAGCTGATCTCGATAAAAAGGGAGTACTTGCCATGGTAAACATCTGATATAACCAGGAATTAATTTCCAACGATTTAAGGTTTACCGAGGAAATTAATATGTACTTGTACAATTTGGCAGAATTTTACAACTCTCGTAAATCTGGATGGTTCCAAGAATGCATGTTGGCGTAGCGGGTGTAATGTTGGAAATCTTGTTGCTGATGCAATGATTCGCTGCGCAGTGGATACCCACAGTGATACCATACCCGTCAAGAATCTTACGGGACTAGTAGCTATTTGGCATAGTGGGTCCATTCTCGATAATCAAATTAGCCCAAGCAATAATGTGGAGGGTAGGTATTTCGTAATTATTTTCAAGTTTTCAAGTTTGTCAGTATTTCGCAACGGTTGCTAATGGTCCACGGTAAAGGGCCAGACGCTACTATCCGTAAATTATTGGTGACTAAATCAGACGCAGATGTACATGATATGTCGGTATGGTATTGGCAGGACCCTGTTTTACACATTAATTAACGCTGCGAGATACCGCAATGTAACAGGAGACTTAACCTTAATTTGTAAGCATATTTTGAAAACAGATTAAAAACTGAAAATTGATTTTTAATCTATGTATATTCTATAGGCAAGTTTTGCTTAGTGGATGCACAGCAATGGCTTCCGTTCCAAACGAATGTGCACTTCGTTCAGCTCAAGGGATTCGCTTTGAAGTATCTATTTACCATTTCGGCAGAAGGCATTACAGCCAATATTACTGGAAATAGCGATTGGGGTCAATTCCTTCAAGTCTCAAGTACGGTCCAACCTAAATTTCATCTGTATTGAAATTGGTTTTAATATATTTCATAAGTAGATAATTCCTTTTGCTTTTAGGCGGACTCGAGGTGCGTTACGGTTCTTCCGGTGATTCCAAGTACTTACTGTCTTTAAAAATTCTACGATTAAATGAAAGCAATTCTGTTCTGGAAGATGTTCAAGACGACGAGGTATATCCGGTGCTTATGCCTGCTACACTGTTCAACGGAAGATATGGCTATACTTCCGCAAAAGACATCTTGGATGGTCTCAAATTCAAAGAAGTTGGTAAGGACAATATCAATCAATAAAGTCATCTACAAATGAATAGATTAGGGTGTCAATTTAATTGGACGAATTAAAACAACTTTTGACCTAAACTTTTTGACAAGTTTTGTCCTAAAAAACGATGTTTTCAGCTTTTTAAACCTAACCTAACCTGAATACATTTAATCTAACCTTTCTTAACATAAATTACGTAACTAATTTCAATAAAATCAATGAAAAACCTGAAACCTGAAAACGTCGTGTTTTTAGGTCAAAACTTGTCAAAACGTTTAGGCCAAAACATGTATTAATTAGGCCAGGAAAATATTGATTCAATAGAATATACCTATTAGAATTTCATAAATTTTAACAGGTCTGGACGATGTCTGCCTGACGGAGTACGTAAAGGCTACACGTGTCTTCAAGAATGGATTTGAACGGAGGGTATTTATTGACGAGGAGCCTAATAAACCATGTCCACAATGCAAGGGTTCTAATACGGCCACCACTGTCGTTTGTAAGTTTCTTAATTCTAAATTACATAGAAAGCGCTGTGATAACCTTTACTTTACTAGTTCTCCTAATTGATCGTATTTTGTTGCTAGTGACCCTTGTCATTTTTATCTTGATCGTTGTAACTGCTCTGGGTCTTTGGCTCTTCGCTTGGCCGAGATTTCAAACTTGGAGACACTCATCATCATTTCCGTGATCTACGATGACTAGCGACACAAAGAAAGCCAACGGAGCC
Source organism: Ceratophysella denticulata (assembly GCA_034694925.1). Taxonomy (NCBI): domain Eukaryota; kingdom Metazoa; phylum Arthropoda; class Collembola; order Poduromorpha; family Hypogastruridae; genus Ceratophysella; species Ceratophysella denticulata. The sequence goes on from JAQFYT010002694.1 coordinate 9,024, forward strand.
GCAACATATTTACTGCCACCGCCGCCACCCTACAAACTAATTTAGGAAACATTAGTTATTAGTTCAAATTAACTGTTGATACATTATTTCATTCCTTTTTGTTTGAGTATACCGTTATGTTATGTGTGCTCTACCCTGAGGTAGGGGTAGAGGTTAGGGGCCAAAAAGTTAATTTAAGTTTGAAGATACTTTAGGTTGGCGTTCTTCCTAACCTAACCTGACATTTTATAACCTAAATAGGAGTCTAGAAACACGGTTACTGGGAGCGCACACTACATACAAGGTATGTCCGTTGTCGCATGTGCTTTAACTCCTCGTAGAGCACAATTAATAACGGAACCTTTGTATTATAAATTATAATCTATGTTTCTTAATTGCATTAAATTATTTATCCACAATTTTGGAACATACGAAACCATCTACATGTTGGCCTAATTGCAGTTTTTATTGATTCTTATTCAAATGTTTATTCATGTGGCTTTGTAATTAACATATGGAGTCAAGTGTTTTTTGAATCAAGTAAAAGATGGTTGGGAGAGAGACATACGAACGTCCATAGGCTCGCTGAAAAAAAAAACGATTTCGCATCCGTTTTAGAAAAGGGAATGGGATGGGATAAATTTTATATGTACAGGGTGACGCTAAATGTCCCCCCCCCTAGGTCATACTTCCGAAAATCGTACAATGACATTATATGATATACCAAATCAGAGAGAATTTTATTGCGAATCTGATGGTGCAATAATCTTTTGACTTTTCCTTCAAGCGGCCGCTCTGTAGCAAAAGGTCGAAGTTTTGCTCTTTCTGCTCTTTAAATGGCTCACCATAACATTAACATATTTGAAATCGATGCAAAATTGACCCAAACCTTTCACCAACATACTTGGGTCAACAATTATATTATTTATAACCTTGCTTCAACACCTGGAACGTTCAAATGTCACGGAACCTGAAGCCGCTCAAGGTCGCGATCCGATATCCGATCCGCAGTGAACAGTTTTGCTGACAGTTTCTGTGACAATGAGAGGAGCAAGAGCGATGAGATTTGTCACCGCTGAGCCGCTCTCTCTCTCTCTCTCTTGCGCTGCACAGCGCTCCCTTGTAAGAAAACTAAAGATATTATTGCACTGTTAGATTTGCAATAAAATTCCCTTTAATTTGGTATATAATATGTCATTGTGCGAATTTGAGAAGTATGACCTAGTGGGGGGAGATTTTTTAGATTAGATAGATATACACGATATACACGAGAAAAACATTTAGCGTCACCCTGTACATACTCATGAGCGTAATTCGGTTGTGAATTCAGTTCAAGTTAAATAGTCAGAATCTTGATTACGAAATGACATAATAACGACGACAATCAAGAAGAGAAAATTTCATAAGAAATTTTACACGTAAGGTAACTTTGGCATTAACCAAATTAATAGCTGCATTATGACTTTATCACCTGACCTGAGACATGGGTGGGTACTCCAATAAAGCTTGGATCTTTAGATTTTAAATCAATAGGACCTCAGAAACCGCATGAATAAGGGTATTCAATTTGACAATAGGAGATAGTACAGAGCGTCCCTGAGATAAGAAGGTCATGGACCGAGAGAATTTGATTCCCTCGCTGAGTGAGACACGTGACATGTTCAAGCAGTTTCAGTTTCAAGGCAAAACTGGGCGAAGCAGAATTTCACTTTTCACTCTTGCTTGCTCGGCTCTCTCGATCAATTTTCTGCATTTCTGCTCATTGCATATTGCGAGCAGATATAAAGTTAATTAATTAAGTAGTTCATAGTTTGTCTGTGCTTTGGGTTCCGTCTGCCCAACAAACTCTCCTAATCTTCATCAGTATTCCGGAAGTAGTATTATCTCAACCAAGTAAGCACACATTCATCTTTGACCTTCTTCATTTGTTAAGTTTTAACTGGCTGGCTTGGACACTAGCAACTAGAACGTTGAGTCAGCGTAGCGTAGAAGATCACGAGATTTCCATCCCGGGTGTGTTGTTTATGTAGAGAGGGCGGATTGCGTCACTCTCGTTTCACGTCGCATCAATTTACCGATGTAATATATGCGTTTGACATGAATTATGAATTATGAATTCCTTGTGTGGTCATTGTCAACTGTTGACTGTTATGTTACTGTTTGCTGTTTTGCATATTATGAAACTGAATACATAATTATAAGGTTAATTTCACTGTTGGCTAATTTGTTTGTGCGTTCCTCGTTTGATATGGTGCATATCGTAACTACCTACTAGCCTATACCTAGTCTGGTATCTACGATATGAGATGTTTCATGCAAACATACACATGTGCGTCTCTTGGGACGACTCGGGATCCCTTCTCCCCTGCTCTTCACATTTTTACTCATGAAACGCTGCATCTACCTACTAATGCAGTGCACTGCTTTGAATGCGCTATCCAGAGTATTCCTATGTACAGGCAATGAGCATTACATGCTCTTCCTTCCTTTCAAAACCTGAAAGCAAGGAAGAGCATCGGCCCATGCTCTCGCTTAGAAAACTTAATATACACGGTAGGTTGGAGAAGTCTGTGTGTATGTTTGGTTGGGAATAGGAACTAAGGATCAATAAACCCTTACAAGGTATATTTACATACACAGCATAGCAGCTGGAGTTATCATTGTAAAATAGTATATATTTACATAAAAAATATTTGCAATTTAATAACATGAACATGAAATTGAATATAATATAATAAACTGTAAACTTTTGAATTTGCCTATTTAAGCCAATTACAGTAACTAACCAGTAAATACGTAGCAAAAAGTTGATATCTGAGATTCATTTAAAGGTTAGGTTTTCCGAAACGCCCTCAAGTATATACATTCTAGTTAACCTGAAGTTTTTGCTACGTATCTACTGGTCAGTTTCACAGCACGAGTAAAGCGGGACGCCGCGCCGCCGCGCGTTAGCACCTGGGACGATCGTAACACATGCAATCATGTAGATAAACACCGGAGTTCACTTCACACTAGAGAGCTGCTATGTTAACTCAATAAGCAGAAGCTGATCGACGTAAAATGTATATTTTAAATTCGAATTTTCAATTCCAATTTTCAAATTCAATTCCAATTTTCAACACAGCAAACAACAAACAAAACAAAAGACAACCTGTATAACTGAAATGGGTTGGGTATATAGAAAATACCAAAACAAACACAAACCGGAAACAGTATACCGTCAACCTTATTGTGTTGTTGGCATGT
>JAQFYT010002695.1:0-12248 GCA_034694925.1 Ceratophysella denticulata
AGAGTCATGTGAAGTCTAAGGACAGGAGATTGAGAAAAGAGAAGGTGAAGTCAAGGGACAGGAGTTTGAGGAAAGAGAAGGGTGAAGTCAAGGGAGAGGAGTTTGAGGAAAGAGAAGGGTGAAGTCAAGGGAGAGGAGTTTGAGGAAAGAGTCGGGTGAAGTCAAGAGACAGGAGATTGAGGAAAGAGAAGGGTGAAGTCAAGGGACAAGAAATTGAGGAAAGAGTCATGTGAAGTCTAAGGACAGGAGATTGAGAAAAGAGAAGGTGAAGTCAAGGGACAGGAGTTTGAGGAAAGAGTCGGGTGAAGTCAAGGGACAGGAGTTTGAGGAAACAGTCGGGTGAAGCCAAGGGAGAGGAGTTTGAGGAAAGAGTCATGTGAAGACAAGGGACAGGAGTTTGAGGAAAGAGTCGGGTGAAGACGAGGGAGAGGAGTTTGAGGAAAGAGTCGGGTGAAGTCAAGAGACAGGAGATTGAGAAAAGAGAAGGGTGAAGTCAAGTGACAAGAAATTGATGAAAGAGTCGGGTGAAGTCTAGGGACAGGAGATTGAGAAAAGAGAAGGTGAAGTCAAGGGACAGGAGTTTGAGGAAAGAGTCGGGTGAAGACAAGGGACAGGAGTTTGAGAAAAGAGAAGATGAAGTCAAGGGGATATGAGATTGAGACCCTGGACAGTTAAAGTCACCGGGTATGTGATTGAAGAATAATACGGGTAAATGCCAATGGAAATGTGGTTTAATACAAGGGATGGGAGAAACGCAATGGAAGCGGCATGTGAATTCACGGGACTCCGGATTGAGAAAAGGGACGAGTGAAGTCACGCAAATGAGAGATAGTAGTCATCCCGTCCGTAGGACGGGCTTCCAGCTAGTTTCCAGCTACTTTCCAGCTAGTAAAATATAAATATGAGAATTACCTAAACGGACGCGATATTACCCGACAAACAATGCTGTATGATGGCCTTATTGCGTTGGACGTGAATAATATAAATAAAAGTCGATAGTGTAGGAACCGCATTGAAATTAACAATTGACAAGTTACTTACACCTGGAAATGGTAAAGTACAGTACAATAATTGTGATTATCTGCTAAGCTTGAACTATGAACTGCTACTTTTCTTTAATTTTTGATGAACACGTTCGGAGTTTAGGCTTGACGGTGCTAAAGACTCTATTTAAAACAAAATTGAGGACAGGTTTTTCAAAATTATTTCTTCGGGTCCAAATTATGCTAAGATGAAGACGAATTTTCGACTTGCTGTGAGTCATCTGAAACTCTTGGAGCAGAAAAAGACGGAAATAGCACCTAAAACTCGGAAGGAAATTTTGAACAACATTTCGGAGAATCAAGTTGAACTAACCAAGATCTGAGTTGAGGAAATCCTTCGGGAGGATTTTATTATTGATACAATGGAACACGAAACTTGTAGGAATGTACTTGATTTGCTACCGGCAAGATTAAAACTCCTACAGCAAAAATTTAATAAAAAATGTTTATTTCGTCTTTGTAGCATAACACGGTCATCCATATTCTTTCCAGCTACCGAGACGCTAAACCAGGGTGTAATTTGAAAATTAGAGGTTTAGGATGGGACAAGAAATTAAAATACGTAGCAGGCGGGTCATTCCTCATGCTATAATCTAGCCATGAAATTGACCTTGACAAATTGAAAAAATACAAATAGATAAAGGGTAGCCGACGCGGATGCAGTTTAAAGCTTGAAATGGGTATAAGCCTTCAAACAGGTGTTGCTGAACTCAGAAGTATCCATGATTTACTGGTTGCCTAGTATGGGAAACCATACAAAGTTGGATGTTTGGATAATTGCTTGCGGGCAGTGGCTCCAAAACTAATTCAGAAAATGCGCGTTCATGCCTCAACCAAGTCCCTCGTTGAGAAGTAACATTAAAATTTTGAAGATGTCGATTATGAACCGGACGGACCAACAGGTTACCTATGGATGAAGCTGAATGAAATGAAAACGTTCTGTGAATTGTAGGGAATTTAATAACTCAGAGATTTATTAACCTTAACAAATCAAAAGAATGTATTACTTGCGGAACAAGTCAATACATATATGCTGAACATGTTAACTCGTCACAAGTTCGATGGTCCCATTATTATATTCCTTGTCTACCGATTTGATTACCTACTACACTGTGTATATACCAGGACCTTGTAATGCTCAAAATAACAACCCAACAAAGATGTTTTTTGTTGCTCAAAAACCTTAACACCATTTTTCAACCACGCGTCTGAACGAACAGCCACCAATCGAACTCCTAAAGTAAGCAGTATTAATCAATTTAAGAATGAATAATTACTGGACACACAATACAAGTCCTGCCGGCAAACAAAGGAATCGATGAGAAACCCTAATGTTTTTCTATAATAATTATTCAAATCGTATCGTTAATAGTCCTTTAATTGCACATTATTTAATTCACGTCGTACATTAAAAATTTATCTATTAGGTATATCCTAAATAATGTTAAATGTTCTGTGTACTTGCAGAGGTTTTCCAAATTATCAGACGTTAAATATGGAATATAGGTAGATTCTTTCTCTAACAACTAACCCGTGCCAGACGTGGACTTACGTAGAAGTGTGAAGCGAACAGCCAAGGCCGCCGAAATAGGCGGGAGCTCTCTCCGTTGGAAGTGAGACTACCGCGCTTGTTGTAAAGGGCCTAAAGCCCGGTCGGCGCGTGTATAATATTTAATTCAGTTTACGGTGTAGTTCATACTGCTAGTTGTAAAAGCCAACATGTTCCATATTTAAAGTCTAGTTTCCAAATTAATTTTAATTTTATAGCGAACTTATGAATTCCAATATTTAAATCCTGGAAAGTTGACAAATATTTTTAATAATTTTAACAATTTTAGCAAATACGTATTTTGACTTTGAATCACTTGAACTTGGTCGGCCCATCAAACCGAATAAAATCGATTATTCCGTGAGGTTTCATTCCAATTTTAGTATGAAAGTTCTTTGATGGCTCGTTGCACATTTCTACAGCGGAACAAGCAACAAATCCGTTTTTGATCAGGTCTTTCATGAGCTTTTGCATACATAGTTTTCCATAATTCTTATTCCTATATGCCTTGTCAGTATACAGCATGCCCATTAATCCTGCCGGATTGGTCAATATACCACTGATCGGTTTACCGTCCTCCTTGTTGTAAACTGCTGATGAAATATTCCGCTCGATGCACTGAGTGATATAGTCCAAGGAACCTTCTATAGAATATGCCCAAGTATTGTAAATAAAATCTGGTCCGGTTACCAAATCAACTGGCTTCAGTTCCACGTCATCCGCATGGCTGGAATATATTTAAATAATAACGCAATTAAAATTATAAAGTCTTTAAATCTCATTCCTTTGAACGGTGTTTACCTGGTATCCAAAGCCAGAGCGTCATCTCTCGGACAATAGTAGAAATGACAAGGAAACATTTTGGCATTAGTTCCCTTCAGCAAACTGATTTCACAAATCAGAAGAGATATTTCTCGGTGTCTAACGCTGAAAACAAATGACTCTGTCCAATTCAAAATTTTCGAGTTGGAGAAAGCTTCTTTGATCTTTTCAGTGATTTGAATATTCCCAGGTGCGCTGATTACTACATCCTGGGCAATGTCCTGTAAATATAGTGTGATAAAAAGTCAATATCTATCTAAATCTATCATTCATAAACATAAAGTGCATATGTAATTTACTTTTCTTGTGTAAATAGAAATTATCCAAACATTTGGAGATAGTTTCGATTCGGATCCAGTGTTCGAGTGATCCTCATCAGGATTATAGGTATAAATTGTTATTTCGTCCTTGAATTTGGGATACATTTGAACGGCATTGTAGAGCTAAAAAGATTTTATTTCAGGGTTAATGTTACGTAACACATACGTAAACAAAAAATATTAACCGTAGTATCAGTCAAGTAACACACATTCATACCTGGCTGCTTTTGGGAAGTCTTGATTCCAGGACAGGTATTAATTTCTCAGCCTCGGTAACCAGAACAAAAGGAGCAATGTCCGACGTGTTAAGTGCGCGGTCTTTCATTTTTAATTTATGAAACCCTTTATGTTTAACTGTATGAACCTCACTTGCAAATGCCACAGCTTCTAATTTAACTAACTTTATTTGGTGTTCTAATTGTAACATTTGGTGCTGAACTGTACGTGTACCGCTTTTAATCTTTTATGGGAAATTCTGATAATGACATGCCGTTATGTATTAAGTTATAAGCCTCGTGTAATCTAATTTTTGACCCCTAATTCTTGCTCCGTATTGCTTAATTATTATACGTGTAAAGATATAGTTATATAAATGTAAAAATTTGCTTAGTATTGCTTACACGCACGTACTATATAAACGTTTACTGGTATTGCATAAATTACATTTACGTGATTACAATATATACATTCTTTAAGATTAGATTATATGTATCATCATCCGTGAACGGCATCAACCATTAAGTACTATTAATTTCAACATTTTTTGAACTCTCGTAGGGTCCATGTTATTAGCTTAGCGGATCTAAGTTAGAGTTGCTTTTTTAAGTCAAGTGTCTCTGTAATTCAGAATAGGACACATTTATCTAAATCTTATTTTATTATGTTTGGATTACCCATTTGATAGGATATATGTCAATAAAGTGTTATGAAAATGAGATCCTTCGCATTTCCGATTTCAATAAATTTCAATCTATTACTGTTACAAGTAAATCCATGAAAACGTAAGTTTTAATAAAATTAGTTAAAAATGGCTCACTAAAAGTCCAATTTTCAACGGAGGGCAATGCTGACACCCAATTATCCATAATAAATGACAACAAACTGAAGTTAATTAACGACACTATAGGACCAAGTTCAATGGAATATAATATTAATTCACATATACTTGTTTAGGGAATCATATTAAATTGAAGTTAGCAGTTACACGGATTTCGGGATTTGACCATTGGTCTGTGGATGTCTTTTTCGAAGATAAACCCACAAAGCATAATGCGATTTTGGGTATGTATGCACCTACACGCCTGCATTCCATGAACGCAAAACACTTTACAAGAACTTCATACTCGGAAATCTACGGGTAACTACGACACATGTACACACATATCCAAACTTGAAATCCTGACAATTTGCGCCAGTTATTTGTAGTTGTCCTTGGCCGAGGAATTTAGCCGGGTGAATTCCGGTTTGTGAAAGACCTTCTGACGTTTTAATTGTCCATTGTACATATGAGTGGACAAGTAGAGGTACTATCTGTATAATACTAGACTACACTCATTGTTATCTCATTTCCACATAACCGCAGTCATAGGACCCGTGCTTCACTGATAGCAAATATTCAAAACTTTACTATATTGTATAGTTGCACTCACTCTCGCATTGCTAAATTATAACCTTGAGTTTACTACAAGGCAGATGAATTTCGATTTCCCAAGAGTATAGGAGAGTTATGCATGCGTGCTACTTCAAGCTTGTCACAGGTCACAGTAATACAGTAGCTTAGCGTTTATAATGTCGGCTTACGGAAGTGTACCGCTTTTACTACGCCTCGTCAGTGAGACTACGTCAATAGTCAACGTCGCTGGAAAAATTGTACGTACAGTATTGCAAACTGGAAATCTTGGAACAGTCGACAAGGTAATAAGTCACGCTCTACCATTCATTGTGATTATATTGTAGTACTAAGTATTGGATTTTATTACGGTTAGTTTTAGGAAAAAATATAGAATTGTACGTTCGTTACGTCATGGTAATATTATTATACCTATTGGGTTTACAATGACGGTCACTGTATACCCAATAAGCTGGTTAGAAATATATAATGCTATGTTTGCATTGTAAAATAAAACCAGGGGTGACGTGAGACGATAGGTGGCCCTTCTTAGAATGTTAGATTTCCTATCACATACCACACGCTAATATTTATGGTTTTATATTGAAAACCAGTAGAAAGTAGTAAACCGCGGTTTATAATGTACTTAAAATCGCAATACCTATTCAAATCCGCTTAGGGCTATACATGTCCCTTAAACAATGTTTCCGTTTTGATGACAATTAACAAAGGATTTAATTTCTATATTTCCAGGGAATAAATGACCTTCAGACTAAGGCCGATCGATGTGCTCAGAAATACATCATTTCAGCTCTAGGAAAGCAGTACCCAAAGGCATTTATCATAGGTGAGGAGCCAGATGATGGAACGACTGAGGAAGACTTTGAAGAGCTTATCGCCTCGTCGTCCTTGGGACAACCTGACGTTCCGTTTCCAGAAATTCTGAAATTCTCAAACCTTCCGGATTCCATTTCTTCTATTCAGGAAGATCAGGTAAGATATTCCTCTAGTTGATATTTTATATTGCGTTTTTTAATTTTAAAAGGAGCAAATGGAAAAAGTTGAGCTAACCTTATATAACCTACCTAGTTCATTATGTCTTAAAAGCACGTGTACACTTGGCCAAATGTCTGTTTTATCTTTGAAGTTTAATTTTTATCTTTAGATTGTAATATGGGTGGATCCATTGGACGGAACTAGAGAGTTTACTGAAGGTGAGGCCGTTCCTATAATCCGTAAACATTCGGCAACACATTCAGTAATTATTCAGTTGTAATTAAATCGCCTACGATTTAGTTATCCTGCTGCACTTTTAGTTTCATATTTTGACTCAAGTAATTTTGGCGTTCTAGGTTCGACTGAAGGGGTCACAGTATTAGTTGGCATAGCTGTTGGAGGGAAGCCGGTGGGTGGCGTTATTCATCAACCCTTTTATTCCAACAACGGAGTATTGGGTAGAACAGTTTGGGGAATCCCTGGAATTCACGCATTTGGAGGAATGAAATTAGTTCAATCGCCAAAATCAAAACGATGCATTACAACAACTAAGTCACATGGGAGTGAGCGGATTGAGAAAATCTTGACAGCTTTGAAACCGGATGAAATTCTTCGTGTTGGAGGGGCAGGGTTCAAGGTGCTGCTATTGTTGGACGGTAGAGCTAATGCCTACGTGTACCCAAGTGCTGGGTGTAAGAAATGGGATACTTGTGCTTGTGAAGCGGTTTTACACGCAGCTGGTGGACGCCTTACTGACATGAAGGGAGTGTTATATGACTACAGCAAAAACGTAAGGAAACTATTCAGTAACTTTTAGTTTACCTATATTTACACCAAACGCTGGATTTAAAGGGTTAATTGTATAATCAGAACTATATCAGATTCGGCAATCCACTTTCCACATTTCGGAAATGGTGTCATTTTATGGCGCCGATAGAAATGCCTAAACTTGCCGGTAAATATGCTGAAACTTGGCGACAACGTATTCTGACCTAATTTGCACAAGTTGGGCAACAAATAAACTTAAAAAACGCCAAACCTAACCTAACATAATTAAACTTATGCGAATTTACATTTACATTGAAATTAACCACATTTTGTATTGTATTCACAATTTGTTTTTTGGTTAATTACCTCACATGTGCGTTTTGGATAAATCCGTCACACAAGGTGCGGTCAGTGCACTGTATAACCTGGAATCCTTTAAATTCGGTGACGTGGAAGGCCCTAGCCTGTTTCGTCAATAACTATTGCATTTTTTTTTAAAGGTGGAACATCTGAATGCTACTGGGACAATCGCAACAGCTCCAGGTGAAGACCACGATTGGTTCGTCAAGAATGTCCCTGCTTAAATAGCTAATACTATCCAACGACATATGGTTAAAATCATCTTATTCTGGCATCCGGTTATTCTGTCACTAGCTTATAGTGCTTCAATATTACATATGCCGAAAATAAAGTGAACCTTGAATCCATTTTTTTTTGTAAAAAAAAATTAAATCCGTGGCCTGAAAGCAGAAAAGTACCAATTGCTTATGGGACTTTTAATTCATTCAGATAAGCATACCCCGACTGTGTTAGATTAGGTTTGATTTTTAATATTGTGGTTTATACCAGAAACTTATACAGATATGATGAGGGGTTTTAGCACATCCCGGCTTGTCTTTACTTGTATGTACTGTACAACTGTATATTCGATGTCACAAAAGCCCGATGGAGCACATATACATGTACTTATTGTGTTAATAACAAGAAACTATCTGCTTGCCTTAATACACGCATAGATATCTTCAATACATATAATATACAGTACTACACTATATTAACCCTTGAGCAGACGAGATAAGCCCACTATTTTTTTTTGTAAATATGACAGTTTTGCAATGCCAAGCTCATTCAATGTCAAAGAGAATCTATAAAAAAGTTAAAGCTCTCAGCGTCCAGCAGTATTTTCTATTTCAGCAATAACAACGTTATTTCAGATCAATGAAACATTCCTCTAGGTACTTACTCATGAGAAACACATATTCCTCTACAGTATCATTATCGGACAATTTACAGAAACCTATTTTATTTTTGCTCTTATTTCTCAAATCAACATGACCGAGCTTGTTGTTGGAAACTGGAACGAATTTACATTTGAAATGGTAACCAAGTCACACGAAGAAGAAATTGTAAAACATATAAGAGATCATTTTCTGCGTACTGAAACCATACAAATGTATCTTGGTTGGGAGTAACACAGTGCAAACGAACATGAAGTCATGGTGAGGATTGCTCTGCAACACGGCTATAGCTTTTTAATGCGGGAAACGGCTTCCGGTGAGGTAAATTGTTGACATATTTAAGGTACATCTGTGGCGCCAAATGTGATTTGAATATGGTAATGATAAATATTGGACAAAGCTCCACAACTTAGTTTGTTTGAAATAACAATGAAATTGGAAACTTTGTCATTGGAAAGTGAAAAAGAATGCAAATCAATATAGCCATTTAACGCAAAAGGAAAAACGTGAAACACTTATCAAATTCTTTAATTTGTATCGTGAAATAACATTGCACCATTTTGGTTGTTGTAGTTCAATTTCATGACTAGTTACAGATAAATCATGCATTTCTGTGTCACATTCTAATACAGAATGACAGAATTGGCATTCGGATATTTAAGCCGAATTTTGCGCCAAAGATGTACCTTAAAGCATCGATTTTGAAACTATTTGTTAAGATGTGAGACCCAAACCTTTAAATATATTTGAAAACAGCTAGCTGCATTACAATTTATACTGGACACACGGCTCCCAGGTCTAGAAACCCGACCAAAACCAACATCCATCAATCTGCCGATAATTGACGCATTTTTTGAGGAAGTTGAAGCAAAAACAAAAGAGATTCTCCAACGTGATTTTAAGTGCGATTTTTATGCAGATGTTTTCATAACCTCCGTGACTCCGAAATACCGTGGACGCGGACTGGCGACAGAAATATATACTCGTCTCTTATACAATTTCTACGAGCAAAAGGCTTTCCTGTTCTACGAAGCAGTTTCACGAGTCCAGCAACCCGAAAAATTGGAACTAAATTTAATTTTACGGAAATTGGGAAATTCTATTTTAAAGATGCCGTTGACAAGAACGGAATAAAGTATTTTCCCAAAGCCGGAGATGGAAAAGAGGAATATTTATCTGAAATTGCCTATGTTCTCTAGGTTTTATGATTTTATATTGTTTTTCTAGACTGACTGTTTATGCTAGATATGAATTTTGAGTATTGTATGTAAAAAAAATTCTAAGACATCGGATTTCAACTGGAAAAGTATTAAAATATATTTTATGAATCAATGTATGTATAAATATATGCATATACAGTATTGCGGACTGCGTATTCTTAAAAACGGCCACTGCTGAGGTTCACATATAAAATTACCACGGACTAAGTTAATAAGTTACCTAATTAATCCAGTTAAATAGGTATTTGAACCCACTGCAATATTTGATAACTATATAACTTAATCTTTCGTGTATGACTGATCATTTGAATAAGGCCAGAACGTGTTCCGTGGATCCTTGTAATCACATTTCCAGCCATATAAAACGTAGCAGCCCCACAGGACCAATCGAAGGAGTAGGATTGGCACAATCAGCAGAACCAGGAATTGTTTTGGCTCGTTGTAATTGTCGAGGAACGTCACAATTATTGTCGACAACGTAACAACCATACTCATTACCAGAGAAATCCAGAGTAATGCTCGGACACGCTAAAATTGAAAATTTAAGTTAGCTCATGAATAATAGCTGTTTTATCATAATAATACACTGTAAAATTTATGCTTACAAATATCCATATGAATGAACAAGGCTTGGATGGCCTTCCAAAAGAGAAGACAGCGGAGGGTGACAGGATCACAGCAATTAATGAAAATCCCACTCCGTAGTAATAAGCTTTTCTGCCTAAAGGAACGTTATTCACATTTATTCTTTTATTAAACTTAATATTTTATATGTAATTAAAATCTTTCATAATTCGAAACTATAAATCTATGTCAATACAACAAGTAATATAAGGACGATGACTCACGGTGTTCAGTTTTATCTGTAGTCCTCAGTTTTGACTCACTAAATATATCTTGCTGGATTGAATTTAAATTCTCATAGTAAAATATAATGCCAGCACCCAAACAAATTGATGCGATCTTTTGAATTCAAACCAGAACATATGGATCATTAGCAATGGTTAAGAAATATAAATATTTATACTATAGTTAAAACGCCATGCATACAAATTTCACCGAAAAACTGAATTTACAATGTCAATGCAAGCTAAGATCAAGATAGCCAAATTGAGCCGAGCAGATATGGGATATCTCAAACGAGGCCGTAGGTGAGGTTCTTCGTGGAATTGAAATTCAGCTGTTCTAGCCAACAAACTTGTGGAATTAATGGGATAAATATTGATATCCGGTTTACTTTGATCAGCTAGTACTTCACACACACCGCGTTGTTCGGTTTGCATTTTTCGATTAATCAACTGTACTGCAACTTGCAGAGACTGACTGATCGCCTCAAATGTTCGACAGATAAAATATTCTGCGTCGTCTCAACTGAACTATTAAGTCCCATTGAATTTTTGCAATATATGTATTTGAAGAAATCTATTATGATGCACACACTTCGCACACCTGTATTTTGTTATTGTACCTCTTCTCCTACGTGTTTTTTGTGATGGTAAAATACTGCGTTGGAAATATAGCAGTGCGTTGCGCTTGTATATGTATAAGGTCTTATGGCATATAGAAAGTGGTTGAACTATAGTGTGATGTTCTGAAGAATCCTGCCTGATGGAGATCGAACATAGTATCACATTGTTGTGAAATTGTAGATCATGAGGTAATGTAACCAAGTTGGTTTGCAAAAAGACGATGAAATGTTAAACGACTTGACGTCCAAATTTTTCTAGAAAGATGCGAACCAATACGAGGGACGAGTTATTCATGATCTTATGTCATAAAAAATTTTCTATCTAATTTTTGAAGGATGATCAATGATCAGATATCCATCTGCATTCAAAATATTCTAACTTTTTGAGACTTGTATTATTTAGTTTTGTATTGTGGACTCAAAAAATAGTTAATAATTGGTCAGCCCTTATTTGTGTATGCGTTGTTAGAATATCTTCAGGGAAGACACAAAATTATGGAATTATTTCCAATTTATTTTTAAATACATTATATATGTTTCTTATAGTTTCTAGGTTTTTTTTTAGTTCCGTTATAAATAATTTTGGTAATGTTCTAAAATTTTGTGAGTTAAAAATTTCATTTAAAATTTCAAATAAAATCAAACATAAGTTTTATATATAAAGTACACAGGGCTCAATAATTTATGAATGTTTACGGAGAAATCTTAAGATCGAAGCACGTAAACAAACCCAGAAGATTTCATTCCAATTTTAACATGGAATTTATTGGAAGGTTCGTTCCGAATTTCTACACCCGAGCAAGGAACAAATCCGTTTTTGACCAATTCCTTCATGAGATTCTGCATGCATAACTTTCCGTAATTTTCATTCCTGTGAGCTTCTTCCGTATAGAGCATACTCATGAATCCACAGAAATTAATTAGCATGCCGCTAATAGGTTTCCCATTCTTCTTACTAGTTGTAAGAAAAATGGCATGTCACTGCCAAAGAAATTTTATGTGCTAAAAATGTAAGGTTATTGTGAATCGTCAAACTCAAGAGAAACTGAAACTGGAGTGTTGCACACTCAGCAGGAATAATATAATGTCATCGAAAGAATTTAGCACACGCATACTCCTCCTCCTACATCATGTAAGTTAATTACGTTATAGCGTATGTATGTTGTAATTTGATTTCGCAAACCAACTGTTATTGTCAACTCAGCAAATATCTAT
>JAQFYT010002696.1:0-12244 GCA_034694925.1 Ceratophysella denticulata
ATTCAGCTCTGAATGAAACTTTTGTTCAAGCCTGTTTCCATGCAGCCGCCCATGTGGGCAAAATATGAAAACCTTTTGGCCCGAGCCGAGAAGCTCTTGAATTTCCTATTTCTTTCGACTTTCCAATTACTCTGCAAATTACACTTCCACAGCATTAGTCCATATGAGCCAAAACTTAACATCAAAGACATTTTTTTTCTTTTCATCCGACAAAATATACTTTTTAATCTTAAGTAAGTTCTTCTGAGAGAACTACTAGTTTCTAATCACCTCCGCCGTCAACCAATTGGGACACCTTCGAGTACAATGCTATTCTTTGCATATAGAAACCTCAGCAGTAAGTTTGAAACATTTGAAGTATCCTTATACAGAAAAATTATATTTATTTGAAAGGTAGATGTGGGATGCGGTGGGGAAAACACTCCTTTAGCTGCAGGATCAAAAAGGATAAGGATAAGAGGAAAAAGAATAAAAAAGCAAAGTCTGATTTTTTTGTGTGAAGAACAATAGTCGGAACTCGGTTCGTTCCAATTAATCAGCAATGAGTTTCAAACCATGAACCCTATAAACCTCACACTCTCACACTGGGAGAAAGTCCGTCTACTTTACTCTATACCTCTCTCCCGTTCTTAGGTGTCTATATATAATCCAAAATCCTTTTCACTCTCTCCAATTCCAACTCGATTCTCTTTATTTCCTTCCCCTACACAAAATCAAAAGTTCCGACACATCACACAACCGCCTCTCGGTCTATTTATGTCGTGGACACGAATTCTATGTATTTAGAGTTTTCAACCCTATTAGAAGCCTTGAGCACTTGCACTTGAAATATTATTTTTAAAAGTTGCCTACATCCATGATCAACAGAAGATTAACTGTTGAACATTCTGGTAAACCAATTAGGGTAAAATGGAATTAATAAACTTTGATTGTAGGAAAATATTCGAATTCGATCAACATTTAGGTGTTAGAACATTTTTTTTTGTTTCTAATCTGACTTTTCTACAGAACACCGAAGAAATTCATATTTAGACCGAGTTGCAATCAAATAATATTTACAACAAGAAACGGTTACCAATCTTGACACTTTCACCCCGTCCACTTCTTACACATGCGCCCTACATTCCGAAACTTCTGGGTCTGTGGTATTAGTCTTGATTCACTTGGGACTAATGAAAGGCAGAACTAGCTCACCAATTCCTTGGCCGAGAACATGAACAAAAACCTAATCTTTTCATTTCCTTTCAAATTACGACGGGGCAGGGAGCTGAAGCTGGGGTAGTAAAATAAAGGGTCCTAAACTCCTCCGTCATTAAGAAATCCCCAGCTCAGCCTCTCCCCACCTAAATTAAATACGGACTCCTAACTTCGAGCCATGCCCAGCCTCACACAACATTCCTCGTGGAAAACCCAGAAAATGAAACACTGTTTCCACAATTCTCACATAAAAACTCAAACATTACAAAATATTCAGAGCTAAATCCAAACTTAGAGCTCTATGCTGTATTTGAAATTTAAGCTGTGTGCTTATAAACGCGTAAAACTCTGGGACTGATCTTCACTGGAATTCCAAATGAAGAACCGCATAAAATACCTATACTTTGACTACAGGAACATGCCCAGGAACCAATGAAGTTGAAAGTTCTGTAAAAGGCTCGGAAACCCGAATTAAAGAAGAGAACCCATCAAAATAAATGGCAAGTGAAATGGATGGAGAGAGTCCGCTTTCCCTTTACCACAACCATTCAATACACGCTTTTAAGTTATTATCCCATCTCTCCTGAATACAAATACGGAGTTGGAGCGGCGGAGAGAAGTGAAGCGAATTAATATATATAGATAGGCAGGTCAGAAGTAAAGTGACGGTTTGGAGCAAAACACTCATACACCATAATTGTATTTACGATATTTCCCTTCCGCTCCCAACTTCCTATCTTTTTATCTCCTGGATACAAGATACTCGAGCCCATATGTGGAATTTGATGTTTTATCCACCTTTTCCATGGCTAGTTATGGTGTTAGAGAGGCAATGATGGCTTTCCTTGATACAGCTCCACGGCCCACAACTTTCCCTCGACTCAATTACATTATAGACCAATCTCTCGGGCAGAAAAGGCACATACAGACAACACTCACAGCGTAGTGAGCTCAACAGAACCTGATAATATTCCATAAACCCTGTGAGCATGGCGTATCTAAAACACGCGTGGACAATTCGGTCGTGGTCATTTTTGTCCATTTTTAGTCCCAATCTAAGTCGAGGTCGAGGTTAAGCTTAACCTAACTATTTTTAGAGTTAATTATAGGTATGGTAGACGACGCATTAAGATAGCATTATTGACCACCGTCACTGGATCAATAATCGATGAAAATCTTACTTAATATTACCTGGATGTCCACGCCCCAAATAGCGGTTTTCACGTTCGCCTGTGTATTTAGCACATAAAAAACGTTTACCTATCGAGTGAGTGTAGCGAGCTGAATATGTCGTGGACACTGTACACATTTTTGCCGAACGCTAAGCCAGAATTGAACCTAAACATATGTATGTTCAGAATTTGCATATAAAAACCTTTGATGTTCAGACAGGCTGGGTTTCTGTTGACTCCTACATTAGAGTGTAATGGGAACACATATAAATGACACGCATCGGAGAGGAAAAGGAAGGCGGAAGCAATGTTTATCTCTGGATCGTCAGTAGTCATTCCTCCGCGTCTCTCTTTCATCTTGTAAAAAAGACTCATTATCTAATTGCTCCTCGGTTGTTCTTCTGCTCAATGTCCCATTACATGCTCATTTTATGGTGTTCCACACATGTGAAGTCCCGGGTTTGAGTCCGAGCCAGAAAACTCTCAAATACCCAAAATTCTGTGGTCATGAGCTTGGAATTGTCAAGGATGAGATGAGACACCATAGTCCCATTAGAATAACGGCAATATTTTCTGATCTCATTTTTTACATGACCCGAGAATAACAAAAATAGCCTCTACGTGAGAGAATACTGTAAAGTTTTTAACAAAGTGGAACAATACAATTTTATATCTATGTTGTGTCTTTGTAAGATTTACTACATATTACGACGATGGCATGCGGCTCATATCTGTAAATTACGGAGACATTAGGCCGCTCCGCGTTTTAACTGAAGAAATGGAATTACATAAAAGTCCACAATATTTTTTCACGTAAAATTCCTAAGCATAAGACCGACCTTTTGTGAACTGTCACAAATGTAAATAATATTTTTTAGTAATACTTTTAATATTATTTTTATGGTGGAAATGTAACAACGCAACAATTCAGAAGTCAACGAATAACATGGACATGGTTTAAATATTGCTATTCAAGACTGTTGTTATCCGCAAAGTTGTGAAAATTTTATTCTGAAGCAATAATACACCGTTTCTGCCAACATACTGCATACGGAAGTAAAATTGACCAACTGCTGAATAACCCCAATTTTTAACTGATAACTGACCTAATAAATCGAAATATAATTCCATGACGAAGCAAATGAACACGAAATTTTTTAAACTATTATGTTCCACCCACTGTGCGGGCCTCTATCTCTAACCCTCCAGCTTTCAGTTGAGCCTATAATCATTCACGACAGGCCGTTAACCATAACCATACTTTCCCTTTGTTAGCCCAACTTACTGGAGCCATTCTTCTCTCAAATGTTTAGTGTAATGACAATGACTTTTAAGAGAGTGTCTGCCTATCTCCTGCCCTCAACCACCGTTTTTCCGCACTGGAAGCGTGAGCAAGACGATAAAGCGAGGTAACCTAACACGAGGATCCAAGAGACTATATGATTATTGACTAAGGATCTATTTCCCATGTACCAGGTCCCATAACGGAGTGAGTGTATGTTACTCTTTGCACTTGGCCGTGTGTCTTGTAGGCGTAGAGTGCAGTCTAATGCATTCCAGGCGGCTTTCTCCGCTTTCCCTCTACCTTTCAACGTTTCGGAGCTCAGTATATCTTGCTAATCCTCGTAAACTGATCCCAAGAGAGTCTGTCTC
The DNA here is from genome assembly GCA_034694925.1 of Ceratophysella denticulata. NCBI lineage: Eukaryota > Metazoa > Arthropoda > Collembola > Poduromorpha > Hypogastruridae > Ceratophysella > Ceratophysella denticulata. The sequence continues at coordinate 4,023 of JAQFYT010002696.1, forward strand.
TCTGAACTCATCTTTTAGGCTCCCGCAAGGAAATGACGATAAAAAAGCATCATAGCTAAGCAGGGAAGCGGAGGAAACTACTCACTCCTGTCTCGAGCTCAACTCCTTCCGTAGATACGCACACACATCCACATTGTATCTCTTGGAAAAAATTACAGAAAACCACAGAGTAAATTCCCAGACCAGCTCAGCTCACCAGTACTCTGTTACAGTCAGAATGGAAAACTGGGGTTATACACACTACAAATACAACCAATTAAAAAAGAAAGCCTTCAGTAACATACGTACTTTGTAATAGCTAATCCTAAATCCGACTATTTATAACACACCTCACAGCGGACTGGTAGCGAATAAGCAGGAAATAGCCCCACGGCATGTCTGTTTTAATTAATTATTAATCAAATTATCTTAGGACAATTTAGTATAATCACCTGGGAAATAACTTATTCATTGTGTTCCTCGGAACAAACATGCTCTAGGCCACGTGCATTCATTTATACTCCGGCATTCTAAAGTTTCTGAATATGTTTTAGCTATAAAGCTTTGCCGGTTCGAAGTCGGTTTTATGACAGGCCCGGAGAGTAACCGTAGAGAAGGGATATAATTAATTAATGTTTTTATTTTTATTTCGCTTTCCTCTACACAGGAATAATGAGCGGAACGTACTGAACCTGCCAGGCAAAGGACAACGACTGCCAAGGAATCTCCAAAAATTATATTCCGGACTTGTTGGGCCCAAGTCAGAGGGACAAATATTTTATGAATCTCACGAGACACTTCAATTCTCTTCCTTTCTAGTAGCAGAAAGCAGGCGAAGAGAACATCTGAAGATTCAGAACGGAAGAGAAAGTCGTAGCCATACCAAAGGACACACGCACAACACACCCTCTTCCTGCCTTGCACAGAGAAAGGGCCGAACTTCGTTTAGATCCTAGCATGAACTAGTTTGAGCTTTGGTGAGGGTTTGCTTTGTGTTAGGTCAAAACTGGCTTATTCCCTGATCTTGTCTGTCTGTCCAGGATCATTCAATTCGTTAGCAGTGATAAATCCTACAATCACCGAGCTCCCAGACTTTGTCTAACGTAAGGACAAAAATACATATGCCAAATTTGATATTCTGAAATAAAGCACAAGTTTTAGAGTCATTTGAAAATTAAAAATAGAGCTAAAGTAAACCAATGTGCATACGAATTACGAATGGGGTTGTACAGTTCAGATTCGAGAGATTTCTGGTTTGAAAATACTACAGTTATTTAGCTGGCTTAGTTTAAAAAGTTGCCTTTCCTTTTACAGTACTCTGGTTTCATTTTCAAATTATATTTATTTGAGACGAAGAGGCTGTAGCCAGTCAGGGCTCTTTGGGTGGGAAGAATAACTCAATGAGCTCTTTGAAGGAGAGACGAAGGAAGAAAGTAGAGGCGAGTCACCTCAGAACCCACAAGGGTCCTTTCAAATGGCTACGATTACCACATTTATTAACTTCCAAGACGGCCATTCTACCCACCAAAAACCCCCCGCCCTCCGTACACTCCCTCCCATCAAATTCATCCTCAAGGTACAAAAAAGACCCCGAAACAGCCTCTCTTGCCCACCACCGCATCAGGGCTCACTCCGAGACTACCGAAAAAAAGAAAATACCAAAAAGGAGTACAAAGGATTCCCGAGGAGGGTTTAGACGCAGAGAAAAAGGAGAACACATTACATTTCATTGCATTATATTACACTTCAGGAAGACTACAATGCAGACAAAGGGGTATTGGTAGAGAGAGGCAGGTGACCCCATGAAGGCAAGGAAAAACGCCTAACCTTTCCATCCACATACCAACATTATTCAACAATTGTTTCGTGCCTTCCACCTTATCGTCTGGAAAAGGAACCCATTTTCCTTTCCCTGAAGGAGACGAGCAACACTGCCAACTATTAGGGATTTCGTTCGGTGAAGAAATCTTCATCCGCTTCACCTTCACCAAAGTCACAACATTGAGATTCTCCACTCCAGTCCAGGTTCAAGCAACTAGGAATAGGAATCATTATACCTCATACCGTCGTGCAGGGTGGTACATTACATAATACTGAAACCACAGTGGAACTCATACACCTTAGAAGAAATCGTACTTGGGCTTGGGCATTGCGGAAGCGTATTTCATGACTGATATGATTCCATTTGGTACCTATAAGGGATTATTGGTACACCAACTGTTACTCTTATGTAATATATTCACAGACGCTTAAACATTAAGTATCACCCTGTTTGGTCTCAGCCCCGAAACTTTCTCTTAGCCGTCTCCTTCCTGCACAATACGAGGACCGGAATAAGAAAAACTTTAGTAGTCCCAAACACAACAAGAGCGTAAACTGGGCTGCACGGGAGCTAAACGAAAGTCAACGAAAGGTAATAATTAGAGAGTCATAAAAATTTCTTGATAAAGTTAAGTTGGAGTATAGCCTTCCTCGTCCCTGAGACAGCCTTTCCCTTTGCTTCGATAAGGAACTCAAATAAATTCAAATAATACTTTTCTGTTTCTCCCTTGTCGTACATTTATTACCTCCCTCGCCCGGCCTTCTCAGACTTACATGACAGTAGTAGTGTGCGGTTCTTGGCCTGGACCAGACATTGTACCTTCCTATTGCCTTTCTCCTTCTCAGGCTTTCACAGGGAAAATACCTATAAATTCCGTCGTAGACTACAGAGAGTAGAACTAGGCTAATGGCTACTTTCTCATTGCATGCCAACTATGAGACCTTTTAATTTCCCCCTTCGTTTCAGCCCAAAAACTCACTTAAACCCAAACCCTCTCAGAGACCAGTACTACTAGATGTAGAGGAGTAGAATATAATAATATGCATGACGTGACTTCGGACTGGTTGTTTTTTGGTCTCTGAAACTAGTTCACAATTCTCAGACGCCGTAGCCCACAAAGTACAACGGACAAAAATCCAATATATACGGCCTAGAGCCTCAAAGGTCAGCCCAAAATTGTTTTCCGGAGAAGTAGTGGAGGGTTTCTGTTCTAATCCAGGTCATCCACACGTAAACCCCATTCCATTTTAAATTAATACAAACTTTCTCTCTTAGAGCTCGAGTTCACTCGAGAGCACGGGCATTTAAATCTTCACAGTAAATCACCCACCTCGGTCTCTCGGACCAACCAACCCGAACCTTCTTGGCCAGGCCACGGAATTGGTAATAGGTAATAAATGTTTCCTTTACACACAACACAAACAAACCACCAATGATATTTATTCTCTCTACTCCCGGGACCTGAAATTACAAGTAGACATTTCCTGCTCGGGAGGAAAACGGAGCACGGGACAAGGCCTGGCAACAGAGACTCCGGGGTAATTAAAACATTTCGTTTCCGCTGTTGAAAACACTGGGTTCCATTTACTAGCGCGGTTCAGTAAGTGTAAGTGTGGGTTGGGTAATTAAAATGATACAATGGGAAAATATTAGTCAATTTACATAATAGTCCAAGCGCTAGCTCAAGTGGAACTCAGCCACTGTGACACGATTAATTTCAACGGTCTAGACAGTTAGAATGATTGATTCTTATCCTCCTACCACTTCCTGGCTAAGGTAAAGCAAAACAATGTTTGAAGTCACGAAATTGAAGAAAAAAAAAACGAACATGTGGGTCAAATTCCAGGAATTCTTTGTATGTAAGCTGTAAAGGCAGATACGAGTACTACTATTACGTGTTTTCCTTGTGAATTGGTCAATGCGTATGTTTGGCGGCCTTGTTCCTGTTCCACATCTTCATTCATTCAACATTTAGGAGGCTACGGTAGAACACCTTCCTTTTAAATCCCCACGCAAGAGGGTCGGAATACCAATGTAATCCATCATGGAGTAAACGGGGAACCCTCCGCTTATCTCCCATCAGATTGCATGCTTTCTCTCTCTCCGACTTTCACCATCCATGTACTCTATGCTCTGTGTAAACATAGCCACTAGGTAGGTTTGGATTACAAATAGCATGGCGCTCATGTCTGGAAGGGAGTATTTAAGTATTTTTATTGAAACGACGTTAGGGGCGGACAATGGATTGAATTCCCTTTTATATTGTATAGGTACTGTTACACGTAAATCCAAACTGGAGTCGACAGGCGGTACACTACTTTCACTGGAACACACGAAGAGAGCTCGAGTTAATAACGAGTGAAAGTCCTTGGGGCGAAAAACAGGGAGATTAAGTTACATGGACGAGTTGACACGTGACGTGGAATTTTTTTTTTCTTTTTTTGTAATAATTCCCTCGTCTGGACTGGACTGGAATCAAGGAGGAAATATTAATATAAATGACACACCGGAGTCGGCATGCGGGAGAAGAGGGGGAAACCCTGGAAATAAATTAATTGAAGTCAATGAAGCTAGTCCATAACCTTCTGCCGCGCTTGACTTTTCACACTAGGGCTGCTAGAAGGGCTTTGGCTCTATTTTACGCAAATGTGAATAGAACGAAAAGGAGAAAAAAAAGTAATTCCGGGGCGAGAACAAAAGAACTGGAGAAAAGGCTGAATAGAGCAACACACACCTAATATATTATTTCTCATCTCGGCTCCCCATCTCTTCTCCCATCAGTAAATTCTTGTCGCGTTATTTTAGCTTAAAGACAAGTGTCGACTTTTCACTCCGGCTTTTTTCCTACTTGCCTTTTCTGTTTGGGATTCCGTTGCAGGGTTGGTTGGAATATAGATAATATTTTTTGAATTAAGACACCACGAGATTTAAATGACTTGGGGCCCAAATAGTCCACATTTCAAAACATAGATAGATTGCACATACTGAAATACGAATAATTCCCCAATCCTAGTTTGTCAACAGATCCAGAATTGGTAATTCCAATTTGCTTTGGTTGAATGGCACATACTCACACGACCTACACGATATTCATAGCTTCAAATTCAACATACGACAGAACATTAGTTTGTAGGCAAAAAAGAAAATTTAAACCCGAGCAGAATAGAAAAAACCAGTCTAAGCTTTAGAAATATAGGTTTTTATGTTCAAAATCGTAAGCAACTACGCAAAAATGGCCGGATTTATTATATCTGGAGTTTCCCAACCCTGCTCCTCGGAGAGAGGACATATGGGCCCGAGACGCAGGAAAACCGAGGACTAAGTACGTGAAAGTGTATAGGATATCTCTTCCGCTTTGCTATTTTATTCTCGTCTCTTCTTCCTCTTGCTAGGCCGGAGAAAGAAAAGAAAGGCTGTTGAGAATAATAAGATCTTGGAGAACAAATGGACGAGCATTGACTGTAAATTTTGGGGAAGTGACGATAGTGACAGGTTCAGGAACTTAGCGAAGGAACCCGCTCTAGCCCATTCCTCTTCCCGCACCAAACCAGCCTCTGAATATGTCAATAATGACTTCTCTTTGTCCTACCAACTTTGTGGAAGAACCAAACATAGAACAGGCCTATAACTTACCGACAACCTCTTCTGTTCCTAATCTAACTATAATATATGCATTTCCTATCTCAAACTTAAAACTCTTCTTAAGACTGGGGCGAGATAGGCGGATAAGGAACTTCTAGTTTCCTTACGCACTGGATTGGCAATGGCTTAAGCTACGTGCTCTCACCCAAACCTTCTTTCCCGCTGATGGCTTCATTAAAAAAGTTTGTAGGAGCAAACTCGAGGTGAGAATTTCTAAATAAACTCATATACTACTGTATCCCTATTGTAGAACAAGGGCTATGTAGAGGTAAATTAATGTTAAAAAACAACTAATTCACGTAAAAGTTCGTTTTCAAGCCTCCAGGTGACTCGAGCTTTCACCGTCATACTCCAATCTAGTTTTATAACAGAGTGCACTTTTAGTTTCTACCATGCTGCAATCTAATTTCCGGCTTGATTTTTATTGAATTTGCATCCCACTCGTTTTAGCTCATTAAAGATGACTTTTCTCTCCTACGCAGTGACAGGCAAGAAGTGACGTACAACGTACAACGAATGGTTCTACGTCATATGTATTTTGTATTAATGTAGTTATTTATAGAAGGGAAGAGTTGATGAAGGTAGTGCGCTTTAAATTTCACCTAAATATAGGTAAACATTCCGAGTAACCCAGCTTTAATTGTCTCCTTTTTCAGCTTACTAACCATACGTTTTTAATAGCAATAAAGTAAGCTCTAAATTTTCCGGACCCAATTGTCTACTGACACCACTTGATTGAGAAATGCCTAATGAATACTTGCTATGGTGTGGGTCGAAAGAGCTCCCCTGATTCAATAATGAGAAAGTACGCTGTAATCCCGTTTATAAAATGGACTACAGCGGCTGAACCCTCAAATTCAGTTTGGGACTCATATACTTGTGAGATAATTTTTGTGATCCGCCCATGCATCCATACCCTCTTTCCAACCCTCTACAGACTTCAAAGTTGAGTGAATCCGAAGCTGAGGCTCTCTCTAGCCACTTGATTACACTTGACTTCATCAATAACTTCTTTTCCCCCATCGTTCTCCCGTTCTAGTGGAATTTAATAATACCTACCCGGAAAGTGGAACTCATTCCTAGCTACATCCTCAATAATGGATCCATTTGTAATAGTTAGCTTCACAGATCTCCTAACGCATAGAAGAGTATTGGCACTATGGATCTCTGCTGCCTGAATCAAAGCGATTTTCCCGTCTACTTCACTTTTGCAACTTTTACCAGAGAAAAGCTAAAAACTAACCTGCACCAGACAATATCGGAAAACTTTGAGTCTGAGAACAATAATAATTAAAATCGGGCCAGGGTGTAATGTATAGTAAAAATGCTGTCGCAGGTAAAAACAGAGCTTTCAAATTAAAAATTCGTAACTTCTGCAGTTTGGCAAGTCTGGGGTCCGTAATGGAAGGTATGCCTTAGTCCTCCAAAGAATTCATTTGAGAAACCAAATTATAGCTTACTCGTATACCACCGTCCTCCGCCCAACAACGCAAATTTCCTGGCAACCAACGAAGGAACTCCACCTTCACAACTATACGTCAGTGCAACAGGATTCAATTACTAAGAAAAACAAAAGAGCTACTACTTTATTAATGTAGGTAGGAGCAGACTAAGAGAAAATACACGTAGTGTCAGGGTCTACGTAGCAGGAGCAGCAGGGACAAACATTTTTGAACAAAAGGTTCTATACCTATCCAAAATGCCTACAATGTGTGTAAACTACTTGAGACAGAGAAAGCCTCTATACGCTCATGACTATGCCTACCCTAACTTCTCCCCGTATCTGTATAGTAGGAATAGGAAATCAATAGTATCAGTAGATTCTCCGAGTTGTAAACATTTATGCCGTTAGAGAGCCAAAGTCAAGTCATCCAACCACGTGTGTGCTGACAAGGTAAGGTCTAGCCTAGCCCCCTCTCTTTTTATTAAGAATTCAAACAAAGTTCTAGGGTACCCCATCTCGGTCTCTGTCTACTCCACTATGTACTCACTTTTCACTTCGTTAAACTCAGTTCATGAGACTGGGAGAAAACATGGCCCAGTTTAATGAGGGAAAGTACAGACAGTCACTCGGTGGAGTCCGTCTCAGACCACGTAACAAATTACGAGGGGTGCATCAATAAAATCTCAGTTACTTTCTCCCGTCTATCAGGTTAGCTATTCCCGGCAGATGGGATTTTGCCCATATTGGTTGCTCGTCAATGAGGCCAAGTTTATATGATTTAACTGTTTTCAACTAGGTACATTTTGAATTGAAGCTGCTTTGTCTACGATCTAACGACAAATTATATTTAAATTAATATATATATATATCAATTATTTAAATATTTAACAATTAAATTTTAATATAAAGGTAAACAAATCCTCCAAAATTTGTATTAATTTTTTTAGATTATTCCTACGACGTTTAACGATACGTCGCCCAGATATGACTTAAAAATCTTTAAAAATTTTATATTCGGAGAACCTTTGATTATCAGGATTCTTCAGACTATCTGATTATACACGTGTAACAAGTTTTGATTACTAACACCGACGATTTAACCTGATTTAGGCGTTTTCTCGATTATTATGTGTTCCAATTTCGAAAAATTCGATATCTTAGTGTCTGTATTTGGAAATGTATAACATCTTTACTAATATTTTCGTAGAATGTCGGTTGTGCGTGTGAATGTGCGTGTGAATGTGCGTGTGAATGTGCCTGTGAATGTGCCTGTGAGCCGTGTGGTACGTATATGATTGGTCAATTCTTTAAATTCAAATTTTTTGATATTTTCAA